>VSDK01010386.1:5476-17970 GCA_009767595.1 Symbiodinium kawagutii | reverse complement strand
TTCTTGCATAATCTTACATACATTTTCATACATTATCAGGCCCTCGTTTTGCCCAAAAGCACTAAACCTGCCAACATATGTGAGCTGCGACCTTCGATGTTTCTCTTCTTTTGCCTTGCCACTTTCTTCTCTCCGAATGCACTGTCTGAGGTTCCGTCTGGCGTTCCTCAGGGGTCATCTGTCTGGACAGAATGGGCACCTGTAACGACTTTTTGGGCGCAACAATGACAGTCGAGGAAATTTTGCGCGAAACTATCATGCAGTGAGTCATACCGGCATGCACCGGCGTCGCTTTTCTGCGCCGCACGGCCACGCCTGGTTCTGGGAATTTGCCATTCCTGCCATACGTGAGACCACAAATGGGTCAACTGGAGTGAACTCAAGGTGAGATGTTGCAAACCCTGCAGTCTCAGAATACCACATGCAACAGAACTTATTTTCAATTTTTGAATTCACCAAAATGAAGACCGACTTGAACCTGAATGTCCTATGAAAGAAATGGAAGAAGTACATACATCACTTCACCATGTATGCCTAAACCTAGCTGGAACATGCTGGCGCAAGTTGATCAAGTTGATCAAGTTCATGCCCCAAACCTGGAAACCCTGACTAAACTGCCAAATTGCAGAGAAACGCATGGCTGAACCTGAAATCAAAAAATGTCTCTCCGAATCAGGGACTTGATGTCTTGACAATGCAACATCATGTAATTCTCTATGGTCTATAACCATCACATACTTTGGTGAACTTTTGTTCCCCTTCAAAAAGACAGAGCTGAGGGGGATTTGACGCGGTAGCCTTTCCAGTCTCTCTTTGACCAACATTTGCGCACACCTCAACAGCCCCTCATCCCAATGCGCACCGTCGCGAAAAGCTGAAAATCAGGGATGCTTTCTGGCTGCCCAAATTCACTGCTGAGCCGATAAAACATGCAACCAAATCCGGCCCCAGGGTTGTGGGATCCAAGTTCCAGGGACAGAATCAACAGCACCAAGTCCAAGTTCCTCAAAGCCATGCCGTGCTGAAAATTGGTTGCGTTCATCCGCTACATCATCGGCTACGTTGAAATCAAACAGCCAAAAGCAGCACCACTTGTGGCAGCAGACTCACTCTCCATGGTTACATTGTGATAGGCCAACTACTGAAGTAACCAACGAGGTGCGTCTTTCTAGCAGCATTTTGTCTCCTCGTCCCACCATGCATTGAATAAAAGACAAACAGCAACGAATGGTTTCTTCAAGTCGGAGCAGATTGAGGGCCCGTGATTGACATCCACTGACCACTATCAGAGTTTCATGCCACGCGGAAAGACACAAGGCACAAGAGACCTTCAATGTGGTTCCAAGAATGTGTGTGTGTGTGTGCGAACCATTTGGATTTTTCAAGGCAGGTCTTCGTTTGGACCGAATCCAATGCCGATGATCGCTGCTGAATCGATGTACAAGGTTTCGAAGGCATCCAATTTTCATGAGGATGCCCCTGAATTCCACGCATTGCCATTTGCCTCACCATTCAACTGCGATGAACTGTGCAGGTCTTTGCTGCACAGCACTTCTCATACCAGCGTCATGGAGCGTCCATCTCAGCCTTTTGGCAAGTCACACGATCAGATTCAGCAGGCAAAGATTAGCATCAAGTCGGCCACATGAGAGACGGAGTTTCAAGGCGCAAAGAAGTTGATGATGTTGTTGGAAATGGAATGAAATGGGTTTGCTCAATTGTCATCATGGATCATGCTGACATAGATTTGACAAACACTGTCCGTTCAATTCAAGTGCTCACACGTTGCAAACATGAGTCACGAGTCAACACAACAGGAACCTGCAAACAAGCACACAACCCCCTGAGCAGACTGAGAGCTCGGCCAAAGAGGTAGTCCAACATCATCTGCAGCACACGGAAAAAACCATCCGTTTCACCCAGAGCAAAGAAATCTGGAGCCTCACCCCACTCGCTCCAACTCATCGAAGAGCTGCGGTACGGTGAATGCAGTTCCCTGAGGCGCCTTGGAAGCATAGAAGCAAGCGCTATTGCGCTGAAGTGAAAAAACCTTGAGAACCACCCTTCAACCAACACTTCTGCGCCCAAAAAACATGACATAGCCATTCTTGCATCTTTCATACATTATCAGGCCCTCGTTTTGCCCAAAAGCACCAAACCGGCCAACAAATGTGAGTTGCGACCTCCATTTTTTTCTTCTTTTTCCCTGCCACTTTCTTCTCTCCGAATGCCCTGTCTGGGGTTCCGTCTGACGTTCCTCAGGGGTCATGTGTCTCGACAGAGTAGACACCTGCAACGACTTTTTGGGCGCAACAATGACAGTCCAGGTGGTAAATCTGGAGTGAAAATATCATGCAGTTAGTCATACCGGCATACACCGGCGTCGCTTTTCTGCGCCGCACGGCCATGCCTGGTTGTGGGAATTCGCCATTCCTGCCATACCTGAGACCACAAATGGATCAAGTGGGGCGAACTCAAGGTGAGATGTTGCAAACCCTGCAGTCTCAGAATACCACCTGCAACAGAACTTATTTTCAATATTTTAAACTCATCAAAATGAAGACCACTTGAACCTGAATGTCCTATGAAAAGAAATGAAAGAAGTACATACATCACTTCACCATGTATGCCTAAAACTAGCTGGAACATGCCGGCGCAAGTTGATCAAGTTGATCAAGTTCATGCCCCAAACCCAAACCTGGAAAACCCTGACTAAACTGCCAAATTGCAGAGAAACGCATGGCTGAACCTGAAATCAAAAAATGTCTCTCCGAATCAGGGACTTAATGTCTTGACAATTCAACATAACATAATCATCTATAGTCTATATACATATATATATATATAACTCATAACATCTCATAAGTATATAACATAGTTTTGTGAACATTTCTTCCTCTTCCAAAAGAACACAGAGCTGAGGGGGAATGCGGAGCACTGCTTACGTCCAAGTTCAACAGCGTTCCGGGAGGTTCCGGAAATTTCCAGAGGAATGCGGCGCGCACCCGACTTCCAACTTCAACAGGGTTTCGGGAGGTTCTGGAGGGTTCCAGAGGAATGCGGTGCACGGTGCCCAGGTTCAGGTTCAACAGGGTTCCGGGAGGTTCTGGACAGTTCCAGAGGAATGCGTTGCAGTGCCCAGGTTCAGGTTCAACAGGGTTCTGGGACATTCCGCAGGGTTCCGTGAAGTTGGCAGGATTTCACAGGGCTCTATGGCGAAGAAAAAATCATGCTGCTGTTAGATACCACCGAAGCTTATTTTATTGTCACAGGCGCTGTCTTCTTATTTGGTTCTTCGCTTGTTTTTCTTTTATCTCCCCATCACTTTCTCTTCTTCGTTTTTCTGCCTCATGGTGGCGTCCGTCCAGCACTTGGAAATTTGACATTCGATTCTATGATAAACAGTATCAATACCCAAGACTCATCTTTAGTTTACATTCAGATTACAACATGCACAAACTGGTTCCGGTACTTCAACACATTGGTTCCTGACAGGCAAGCCATTGCGCAGACACTGCATGCAGCTTGAGATCAGACATTGCTAGCCGACAGAAAAAGAGCGTCTCACATTTGGCCCGTGTTGCTTTTGGGTTCCCTGGCCCATCTTGTCAATACCCCAAAATCTCAGTCAAGTCACAACTCAGCACGAGTTCCGAAGTAGTTGACACCAATCAACAGGGCTTTTCTGCGGCCTGTTACCACAAAGATCTTGCCAGCACATGATCAAGATTTTGCCAGCACGCGATCAAGGCCGCGTAGACATGAAACCCAAATATGATGTCAATCCCTGCTGTATCCGAAATCAGCCACACAGAAATTCAAAAAGACACAAATGATTCCGCCTGAAGGTCGTGGAGCTGCTCCTGCCGCTTTCAGGAACAAAAAGTCCAAAGAAGCACATGTTCCACGAGAGTCCTTTCAGTCATGCTGGCCGAGAGTACAAGGTGTTTAGGGATTTGTTGAGACACGTTGCCGACCTCGCATCAATATCATCAATTGAAAAGTCTCCGGTTCCAGGGTTTGACGATCTCCTCCCATATGCGGAGCTGCTGATGGCTTCGGATCCATCCCGGCAGTGAATGGCATTTGCGCCTTCCAGCTCAATCAACGGCTGCACGTTTGTCATTCAATGCTTTTTCAAGCGCTCATGTTGTTTCCAGTGTTTGCTACTGCTGTACCGAAATGATCCAACCACTTTTTGTGCTGCTGAGCTCTTTGCCACGGTCAGAACAGATTGGACGCGGCTGAGGCCAAATCATTAAAACATACTAAAACAATGCAAACGTCAAATGTCAGAGATGCGGCTTTACATCCTGACAACATTGCCAGCAGCTTTGAGAACTTCTGTCTGTGCTGGTGCGCTTGCCCCCTTCGGGCTAAGGGCATTCGGAGCCTTCCAAGCATAGGTCTTGTTGAAAATAAAGTCGAACTTCCCCAGAACTTCATCAGCAGCTGGAGGGCCACGACTTCCAAAAGGATACTTCAACACTTCCTCGGATTCTTCACTGTGAGTTGTGAGTCATGGGTGACAGAAACTCACAGTTGGTTTTAACCTCTATTCCATGGCAAGAATTGAGTCAACGAACATGTCATAAGTCACTGGCCCAGTTTCCTTCTTGCCATCCTCAATTTTATCCAGCAGTGGTGAAAAGATCTCCCAGGCTCTAATCAGTTCATCATCGCGAACGAAGCTTTCCTGCTCCCCTCTGACACCCGAGAGAATCAGCCGAGTGTAGGCCAAGGGCCGATAGACATCTTCATAGCGATGGTTGTAGGATAAATCGAGCTCTGTAGTTGTCACTGCCTGAGACAAGCCTGGTTGTTTCATATTGAATTTGAAATAGATCGCTTCACCAGGAGAAACGCGCATCACCAACTCATTCCTTGGGCATGTCTCTTTGAAGAGCTTAGGATCTGTGTGATTCTCTTTGAACTGTATCCTCACTTCGCACTTGCTCTCCTTCAAAGTTGAGCTTTCAAAATCCAGGAACCTGTGGCTTTTATGGTTCATTGTTGAAAGGAGATCAACCCAAACAATTCGGGCCTCATTCGAGGCATACTGAAAAACGGTTCTCTCATCTAAGAGGATCAAAGCTGCAGATGAATTCTATGAGGCTATACAATGATATGCAATGTTATTGGGATATGATATTGTTTGGGAAGATTCTTACAAGACCAATGCTTCTACTGCCCGGCTTCTTTGCGACTTGTGTCTCCTCCAATCCTTTTCCGGCTCTGATGATGAATGGAATTCCCCACCAGCGGTCGTTGTTTATTCTCAATACCAACTGCGCGAAAGTGGCACAGTGCTTGGCTTTCTCTCGATCCTTCTCAGCAATTGAGTCGTCCTGCATCAAACCATGGAGCTATCAGCTTCACTATGAGAACAGAACGCATGCATCTTGTGCTCAATTGAACCGACATCTGACCCTTCCACATGCAGATGATGGACAGGAAAAATGTTGATGATAATCCTCAGAGGGTAAGGTCACACATGAACACCCAATGATAGTAATGCCCAAAGTCTCAAGCAGTGCAGCTCATGTAGCTTGACGGAACAGCTATGTTTTGCTGGCTACGCACCTCCAAATAGCCAGGTTTGCCATTGGCCGCTGTGAACTGGCCAAGAATCACCTCAAACAAGGTGAAGGGTGAGTTATGTTTTTTTCCTGAAAGTATATCTCCCACATCAAAATCCAGTCTTCCAAAATCAGACGATGGGTAAACCAAAAGCATGCCAAAATTAAAGCACGTGATGACAAACTCAGCAGGGATTGTAAGGCTGTTTCCAAAATGGTTCCACAACTACTTGCTTCTATTGTAATGTCAACTACACGTGTACAAATTTGATGGAATCTTACATAAAGACACTTGCGGATTGTGGTATCAAGAGATAGATGCAGCTCGAGCTGTCTGCAAGCGCATTTGGAATGTGATAGAGAAAAGAAATGCTGCTTTCTCATGTATCGATCTGTGCATCATTGTATGTGAATCTGATGTTATCAGATCATTTTCCTTCCAATGCAGGAGGGGCACACCTTTGGAAGCCCTGACAAGAAAACATGTCTGTTTGCCAATGTAATCATCATTTGTTCATGTATTGATGTTGAAACTCAAGACATTGACTAGGGAGGTTGATGGAGAAAGAGTTGAGATAGCTCAGCGTAAGGACCAGTTGGAAGGGAGTGAGAGGACTGAAAGAATTCGTTGAAAAGCTGCGATGGGGTCATGCAGCCCCACAGCATGCAAAAAGATCTAGTAATCAAAAAGTCGCCACATGCACGGAGGTATACCGGACTTACGGTATAGCATACTTACTAAAGTCACTAGAGCAAGATCACTGGTGGCACAAACAAATTGTCCTTCAGCACAAGGTCCAAAAAGGCAACGCTACGCATTGACGTTGATGGTTTTTTTCTCCCGTTTTATACGAGTCTGCATGTTCCACCCGTTTGGTCCAAAGCTTTTGTCCAGATGCACCTCGTCAGGGTCAATGTCCATCATGGCCTTCAAAACCGCTACCTTGGCATCTCGAACATCTCCTCCGACATTGCAAGGCTTCTCCATGGCAACCAAGGTCACCATCTGAAGCAGGTGATTCTGTATCACATCACGGATGATGCCGTAATGTGTGAAATAACCACCACGTCCTTCCGTCCCGAAGTCCTCCTTTAAGGTCACTCGCACAGCTGCCACATGGTGTCTGTTCATTAAGGGTTCCAGAAAGGCGTTGCTAAAGCGCACAGAGAGGATGTTTTGGCAAATCTCATAACCCAGAAAGTGATCCATTCTCAGGAGATGCTCTTCCTCATATAAAGCGCCCAGGTCCTTTGCAAGGGCTTTTGCTGAGGCCAAGTCATGGCCAAAAGGTTTCTCAATGATCAAGCGATTGAAACCTTTGCTCGACAAGCAGGTGCTCTTGATGGAAGAAGCGGCGGCCAGAAAGGCAAACGGTGGAATGGCAAAGTAGAAAACGCGATTTGATTCCGCTGGGACCTCTGCCCGGTCCAGAAACCTGGATCTGCAAAATGCGATTCTGCCACCATTTCTGGACTTACAGTCAATTCTTAGCTCTGCGTAAAGCAATGTGCTGTTGACGGTATTGAATGGCACCAACAATGTGTGTGCTCTATTTTGTGTTGTGTCATAGAGCCAAGGAACATGCGGGTCTCCTCGGACTCCAAAGCCACTGCAAGATGTGCAAAGTCCTCCTTGCTGTCATAGTTTGCGGAGAAGTAGTGCACTTTATTCAGGAATGTTGGCATGGCGTCCTTGCAGCGCTTCATCTGGCCGGCAAAGGACTTGACCAACCAGGGGCCTAGCCATTGTCGAAAAGCCTCGGTGTCCTGCTTGGTGCGGCCCACTCCAGTGATAGACACATGGGAAGGCAAGTAGTCATGAGCCACCAAGTCCAAGAGGGCAGGAAATGTCTCTTTCTTGGCAAGGTCACCAGTGGCGCCTAGAACCACTATGGACAAAGCGAAAAGACGGAAGGGTTCTTTGTCAAAGCCCATCTCAGCTGCTGTGGGTGCCCTCAACTCTTCTTGCTCAATGACCAGCTTCTTCTCCATGGAGGAATCGTCCATCGTCATACATCGTCGCAGTTCCATCGTCATGGTCCAAGCAGACTGGGATGGAAACCTAAAGTGACAAGTGACAAGTGTCAGTGGTGCCCTCACACCTAGGGTCGTATTCTACTTGAGCCGAAAGATGAGATGAAACGAATGGAGGCACTTCCACCCAAGGATTGTCGGACAAGCCATCATGGCCCAAATCTGCATCCAGCATTGGAGCCTGGTTGGTGCAACCGCACTGGGGACACTTCGCTTGGACTGCTGTGCCTGCAGGTGTGCCTGAGATGAGCAGGTGCCATTCAACCAGCCCAATCTGATCTTAATCATGGGAGGTATCTACAACTGGCATTTCAAATATTGCAGTTTCCAGTTTGGCGTACTTGTTGTTCGGATTCTGTCTCCAAATCTGTGCACACAAATCAAAGATCCCCCGCTTGCATGTTTTTGCATTGCAGTCAAGGCCTGGCAAAGAAGTGCTTGCCACTTGTAACAGCACTCAGAGGCAACAGGGTCAATGTCACTATTGCAAAGATACGCTCAAAAGCAAATGGCAGGACCAGAAGTAGCAGTTGCTTTGTTCTCTTTCTGTCTTGAATTGTGACTTCATCGCTGCAAACTAAAAAGAAGCCTGAACGGTGGTATCGCCCCAAAGTATTTGTTCCTGTAGTAAGCATGACCCATGTTTGGCGGATTTTGGGGGTATCATGCTTGAGATATCCAAATGGCCAAATATCTTCTCTTGCTCAACAGAAGCGTTGCTGGCCTGGCGCCCCAGCCACAATAGAAACGTGGCTACAGCGACCGCACCTGCATTGGAAAAGACAAATGGCAGCTGCAACTGGATTTTGTGCTAACGATGATGAGCATCGCTCAAGTTCGTTTAACGTGTACCTTCAAAACCATGTCAACACTCAAAGTCAGAATGTTGTATATATATTTATATAAATCAGCGGTGGGCAGCCTGCAATTCAGCGGCTCCCGACAGAACCAAAAAAGTCAGTCAAGAGTCAAAGATAGCATGGCTTACCCTGCATGATCGTACAGGTAAGTGAAAGCAGGACGTGTAAACGCTGGGACACCAGCTTTCTGATGTACCATTACTGAATTTGAAGGGAGACAGGAGCTTGTGCCCCCATAGTTGCGGTAAAAAACGCATATGTTAAATCATATTTTTCGAATCGTAGGGAGTGCAAAGCAGGAGGGTTTGATAGCAGCCTTAAACCACTTCCTGACAAAAAGCAGCTCCCTGATCAGACTGAAAAATTAGCACCTGATGACGGAAAGCGCGTGAGCGCTTGAACGTTTTTCCCGAAGGCTGGGGGGTGGTGGGGGTGATTTGCAATAATTTTTGGTCAAAAATCGACGTTTTACCTGCACGAGAACGCAATTTTGCAATTTCTTCGCGGGAAGGATTTTTGTTGGGTGGCCGGGGCCAAGTTGGGCGCCATGTTGGGGCAGCAGTGCAGCCATGTTGGGCAGCATGTTGGGGACTCTAGGCCCATGTTGGGACCATGTAGGGGCATGAAGGGGTCATCTGGGGACATGTTGGGCCATGTTGGGACAGTCTTTGGCCCGTATATGGGTATGGGCAGTTTTGCAATTTCTTTGTGGGACAGCTTTTTGTTGGCCGAAAGGGGCCATAGGCAGTTATGCAATTTCTTTATGGGACAGCTTTTTGTTGGCCGATAGGGGCGTGTTGCGACTGTCCTCGCGCCATTTTGGGCAGCATGTTGGGGACTCTAGGGCCCATGGTGGGACCATAATGTAGGGGCATGAAGGGGCCATCTAGGGCCATGTATTTTCCTTGATCACTGATGACGGAACCTTACCGGGAGGGATTGGTGGTTTCTTGGGCCATGAGACGCAAAAAGACTTACGCTGCGCGCTTTCCGTGATGTTCCAACCTGGTTTGCAGTGTGGAAGAGCTGTCTCCGCCACCTCCGCCGCCAGAAGCACCTCCACCGCCGCATCCCTCAACAGCCCCTCATCCCAATGCGCCCCGGCCGCACAAATTCACTGCTGAGCCGATAGAACATGCAACCAAATCCAGCCCCAGGGTTGCGGGATCCAAGTTCCAGGGACAGGATCAACAACACCATGTCCAAGTTCCTCAAAGCAATGCCATACTGAAAGTTGGTTGCGATCATCCGCTATATTCCATTCAAACAGCCAAAAGCAGCACCACTTGTGGCAACAGACTCACCATGGTTACATAGCGATACGCCAACTACTGAAGTAACCAACGGGGTGCGTGTTTCTAGCAGCATTTTGTCTCCTCGTCCCACCATGCATTGAATGTAAACAAACAGCAACCAATAGTTTCTTCAAGTTGGAGCAGATTGTGGGCGAGTGCTTGACATCCACTGACCACTACCACAGCTTCATGCCAGGCAGAAAGACACAAGGCACAAGAGACCTTCAATGTGGCTCCAAGAGTGTGTGCGAACATGTGCGAACCATTTGCATTTTTCCAAGCAGGTGTTTGTTCGGACCAAATCCAATGAAATGATCGCTGCGGAATCGATGTACAAGGTTTCAAAGGCATGCAATTTTCATGAGGATGCCCCTGAATTCCACGCAGAGTTCATCGCAGTTCAATTGAACTGCGCTGAACTGTGCAGGTCTTTGCTGCACAGCACTTCTCATACCTGAAATGGACGCTCCATGACGCTCGTAATACGAGCGTCATCGAGCCTCCATTTCAGCCTTTTGGCAAGTCACAAGGTCAGATTCAGCACGCAAAGATTAGTATCAAGGCGGCCACATGCAGAGACGGAGTTCCAAGGCGCAAAGAAGTTGATGATGTTGTTGGAAATGGAATGAAAGGGCTTTGCTCACCCGTCATCATAGATCATGCTGACATAGATTTGACACACTTTGTCCGTTCAATTCAAGGGCTCACACGTAGCAAACACGAGTCACGAGTCAACACAACGGGAACCCGCAACCAAGCACACAAGGCCCTGAGCAGACTGAGAGCTCGGCCAAAGAGGTACTCCAACATCATCTGGAGCACACGGAAAAAACCATCCGTTTCACCCAGAGCAAAGAAATCCGGAGCCTCACCCCACTCGCTCCAACTCATCGAAGAGCTGCGGTACGGCGAATGCATTTCCCTCAGGCGCCTTGGAAGATGAAGCAAGCGCAACGCAAGCGCTATTGCGCTGAAGTGAAAAAACCTTTGGAACCACCCTTCAACCAACACTTCTGCGCCCAAAAAAATGACATCGCCATTCTTGCATAATCTTTCATACATTATCAGGCCCTCGTTTTGTCCAAAATCACCAAACGTGCCAACATATGTGAGTTGCGACCTCCGATGTTTTTCTTCTTTTTTCTTGCCACTTTCTTCTCTCCGAATGCCCTGTCTGAGGTTCTGTCTGACGTTCCTCAGGGGTCATGTGTCTCGACAGAATTGGCACCTGCAACGACTTTTTAGGCGCAACAATGGCAGTCCAGGTGGTAAATCTTGAGTGAAAATATCATGCAGTTAGTCATACCGGCATACACCGACGTCGCTTTTCTGCGCCGCACGGCCATGCCTGGTTGTGGGAATTCGCCATTCCTGCCATACGTGAGACCACAAATGGATCAACTGGGGTGAACTCAAGGTGAGATGTCGCAAACCCTACCGTCTCAGAATACCACCTGCAACAGAACTTATTTTCGATATTTTCAATTCATCAAAATGAAGACCACTTGAACCTGAATGTCCTATGAAAGAAAATGAGAGAAGTACATACGTCACCTCACCATGAATGCCTAAAACTAGCTAGAACATGCCTGCGCAAGTTGATCAAGTTGATCAAGTTCGAACCTGAAATCAAAAAAAGTCTCTCCAAATCAGGGACTTGGTGTCTAACAATGCAACATAAGATAATTATATATCTATAGTAGTCTACAGCTACAACATTGTTTGGTGAACATTTGTTCCCCTTCAAAAAGAACACAGAGCTGAGAGGGATGTGATGCGGTATCCTTTCCAGTTTTTCCCTTGGACCAACATTCGCCCACACCTCCCCATAGCCCCTTATCATCCCTCATCCCAATGCGCACCGTCGGGAAAAGGTGAAAACCGGGGCTGCTCAAAATCACTGCTGAGCCGATAAAACATGCAACCAAATCCGGCCCCAGGGTTGTGGGATCCAAGTTCCAGGGACAGAATCAACAGATATCAACAGCACCATTTCCAAGTTCCTCAAAGCAATGCCGCTACATTCAAATCAAACAGCCAAAAGCGCCACTTGTGGCAACAGACTCACCATGGTTACATAGTGATGTGCCAACTACTGAAGTAACCAACGAGTTGCATGTTTCACAATGTTTTGTCTCCTCCCACCATGCATTGAATACAAGACAAACAGCAACGAATGGTTTCTTCAAGTTGGAGCAGATTGTGGGCGCGTGATTGACATCCACTGACCACTACCAGCGCTTCATGCCACGCGGAAAGACACAAGGCACAAGACCTTCAATGTGGTTCCAAGAATGTGCGCGAACCATTTGGATTTTTCCAGGCAGGTCTTCGTTCGGACCGAATCCAACGCCGATGATCGCTGCTGAATCGATGTACAAGGTTTCGAAGGCATCCAATTTTCATGAGGATGCCCCTGAATTCCAAGCATTGCCATTTGCCTCACCATTCAACTGCCATGAACTGTGCAGGTCTTTGCTGCACAGCACTTCTCATACCAGCGTCATGGAGCGTCCATCTCAGCCTTTTGGCAAGTCACAAGATCAGATTCAGCACGCAAAGATTAGTATATCAAGTCGGCCACATGCAAGGACGGAATTCCAAGTCGCAAAGAAGTTAATGATGTTGGTGGAAATGGAATGAAATGTTTTTGCTCAATTGTCATCATAGATCATGCTGACATAGATTTGACACACTTTGTCCGTTCAATTCAAGGGCTCACACGT
>VSDK01010372.1:459700-488545 GCA_009767595.1 Symbiodinium kawagutii | reverse complement strand
GACCGCCGCCTCCATGCGTCCCGGCAGGTTCAATTGTCACAATCTGAGATTGGGGCGTTGGTGGCGCGCACCACGTGCAAGAATGTGATTGAGAACCACGTGTGGGAAACATTCCGGCGTATTGGACTAGTGCGCGAGGATGGACCCGACATTGATGTTTTCCAATCATCCAACGGTGTCTAGGAACACAAACATATTTTTTTTGAATATGAACGATTTAGATTTGCGAAGGCAATGGGGAAATATGTTATTCGTCTAATTTAGACTGCCAACATCCATCACACTTTGATTTGATGCATGATCCTGAAATCTTTTCATGGTAGTCTATAGTATATGTCGGTATCATTAACCGGCCTTCAAATGGGTGACCGTTGCTACTCCACATCGCCATACGGTGACTTGACAAGCGCATTTTTCATACGAGTTGAAACCACCAACATCCAGTTTGTATGGCCCCTGTTCCCATCCAAAGTCAAGTATTTATAGCGACAAACCATGCATTTTGGGGGTTCCCTATGACTTGAGAAATCGCCAGTTGTTAAACCATTATTGTTGCTGATAATCTTCTAGTATCACTATTAACCAGCAAAGATGGAATTATATCACTATTAATCTGCTAGTAACACTATTATGTCTTTTTAAACCACCAAATATCCCTATGGGTCATTTGTTGTGTGCCAGGACCCACGTTCCGATTCCACGAAGTGCGTGATCACACAGAAGGTCTTGTTTGGAACCCCAGACCGCGCCGGCCCGCGTGCGGTGGGTGTTGATGGACGTGATGATGCTGGTGCAAGGTGGGCCCCCTAGTGGTAAGTGGATTAGCCAACCATTGACCTCGTAAACCATGGGCATTTTACGGGTACAAGGTGGGCTCCCTAGTGGTAAGTTGATTTATAACCAACCATTGACCTACAGTTTTATTTGCCATAAGTAGCAATTGCCCTAGTTACACACCAACTTAGCTAACTGGGCGGCCCCACATTATATATATATATATATATTTAAAATAAAATATACTGGCTGGTGTTTCTAAACATTTTTTTCCCTGGTAATCATTAACGAATGTTTGGTTGACTAATGTGTTTCATAGGGGTGTTTCAGCCACCAACGAGGTATGGTTGATGCTTAAAACCAATGGTTGTGACTAGTTTGAATGGTTGGTTAGTGCTTTGTGAATGGTTGGCTCATGGTTTGTGAGTGGTTGGCTCATGGTTTGTGAATGGTTGGCTCATGGTTGGCTAATGGTTGGTTAGTGGTTAATAATCAGATGCATTTGTACTCTGGCTGATGGTTTGTTATTATATTTACATTTTTTTCCTAGTGATTATCAACGGATGTTTATTTGACAAATAGTTTTCAAAGGGGGGTTCAACCACCAAGCAGTAATTGCTTCAGATACGGATGATGGCTGGCTAAAACCATTACCAATACATCTGATTATGCACCATTAGCCAAGTATAGTTGGTTATATTGAGTTACAGAGCCCTCCAGGATACCAACATGGACAATGCAAAGATGGCATCCCCAAGTGCAGAAGTTCATCTTGGAGGGTCAGCTCGTTCCAGATGGTTTCGGATGCTTAAGGTGATGCGACCCGGCAGAGAGGCACCCCCACATGTTGCAAGTTGATTAGCTATCTGGTGGTTTCTCAAAATGGGGGTACCCCCAAATGGTTGGTTTATTACTAGGACTGATTATTAATGGATGATCTAGGGGGTCCCCTATTTTGAGAAACACCTATATCTACAATATTTGTTCGTTAGCCTAGTTACAACCTAAGTCACCTGACTAGAGGGTACCATTCTGTGGTGCCACAATTTCTAAGAATCGCTCATCCCATCCCATACTGCTGTCTGATGACTAGAAGATGTTAAAGCCAGGAGCCCCTTGGTGCATTTGTCACCGTTCAACGAAGGAAGAAGAGCTATTTCAATTACAGGAATTGTTCCGGGCCACCCTTGCTGGCTCTCAGATGGAACCGGAACTTGTGGATTGCTGCATTGTCACGAACAATATCGCATATGCCTACCTTGATTTGTGTCAGACATTCACTGATTGGCATTCTATTTCGAAGATTGTAGGCCAACGTATGACTACTCTGGACGAGGCGTTGAAGTGGCTCACTGGAGATGACCTCGTACTACTGGTGGTGAGTGTGAATGCTGACAACTAGGCCACGGACTCCCCGGGTTCATGGTGGATATGAGGACTTTTGGAAAGCTGGGGGTTTTCAAGAGCGAGCCCAACGAGTACAGCGATTGGAGTTTTGTACTGAAGAGATGGCAGCGGTTGCAGTTCCTTCGAAACTTTGTTGGGCATGCAGGAGTTGGGGACATTGGGCTTTTAGC
This sequence comes from Symbiodinium kawagutii, assembly GCA_009767595.1. Classification (NCBI taxonomy): domain Eukaryota; class Dinophyceae; order Suessiales; family Symbiodiniaceae; genus Symbiodinium; species Symbiodinium kawagutii. The sequence continues at coordinate 486,194 of VSDK01010372.1, read as the reverse complement.
TGCCAGATTTTCAAGGAAATGTTGTTGAGCACTGCCACCCCTTTTTGGAAAACAATGGAGTTGTGTAGAAAATATCAGAGATGTGCTTCAGTGCACAAGGCATCTCTCGAGATTTCATAGATCTCTTGGAGAGGATCAGGCAGTCCCGTGGCAATGCCCAACGGCCTGTTGGACGAGGACAGACAGCTGTCGCATCTGCTGTGTTTGGGTTAGCGGCCTTTCCGTTGGCTGCGTCAGTGGTTTCGACGCAGCTGTATTATGTACTGGTGATGTTGGTGAAAGGAAGGACGCTGGACATCGTCCAGACTACGGTCCAGGTGAAGGGGTGCCACGTGGGCATTCCCAGCCTGATCCGCAACACCAGCCGTTCTCTGGTGACCTCGAGGCCGAGTATTGCTACCAGCCTAGATGGAAAGAAAACGGAGATTTCTCTAGCAACCAGATTTGGGACGACTTCTGAACCATGACGGCTTAAAGTGGTGACGGCTTATGAACCATGAGATTTCTCTAGCAACCAGATTTGTGTGCTCCCACAGCAATCGAAGCCAAGATTGTTTGTTCATCCCACGTGGCCTCTGGGAATGGCTTCGTCTGAAAGCAACGCCGATGGAAATCATGTTCTTGTTATGGCCGTTTTGTGTCAAAAGGTAAATGAACTTAAATATGATTTCCCTTTGGTCAAAGAGTGCCCACTCAGCACTAATTGCCATGATGCCAGGCCATCAACCAGGCCATCAACCATTAATTGTGGGTTTTACCTGTTGTTAAATGTGGTTCTCGGGGTCGGCTCGTTACAATTGTTACGGCTCCATTCATCGGCATCATACGGGGTGCGCATTCGCCAGCATAGCATCAAGCGTACCTGCAAATAACTGGTTCTTTTCTCCACATCACATAAACAAACGGTTGGTGAGTATTGTTGAATCATGGCAGATAATGGTAAATTACCCGTAATTGACACATCAATGACCATCAGCAACCATAATTCACCATTTTTTCCTGACAAATGCTGTTCGGTGACCCAAGTCAAGCCTGTGCAATTGATCAACCCATCAGGCACCATTTGAGATCACTAGTTTATTCGAGACCATTAGTTCATATATGTAAATATCACACACCATTTTTTACCGCCACTGACCATCATCTCTTGCCTTTAGCCCGTAATGCAACCGGAAGGCTGCTGTACAACATGCGTATGGAGTTTGAGTGGTGGACAAAGTTGTTAACCATGATCAATCCATCAAGTAAGTTTCAATTATCTCCATCAACAACCATGATTGATGTTTTAACTCAAGTTAATCGTTAACCAACCTTCAATCCTCATTCTACATCATGAATCCTTCAATCAAACAAAATTAGTTTTCCTTTGATGCCGATGATTGATGACACGCCCATGTTTTGATACCCTCTTTAAATTCATTTCAATCATGTTTAAGGCAACCTTCCTTAATGAATCATGAACTCAATCAACCAAATTTCGAAAATCCTGTACTATCCTTCAATTATCACTTTAACCCTTCATTGAAATCAACGAAACATCATTTATCATTAATTCAATCAACCAACCTTCACTAACCCTCAACCAACCTTCATCAATCCTTAACCAACCTTCATGGCTTTCCACTCAACCAACTTGGTCACAGACTCCCCTGGCTACCGCCCAACCTTCCCTGGCTCCCTCATCATTAACCAGCAAGTTTTCCCTTTGATTTGCGTGGATATTGAAGTCATTATCGATGGTCAATTGCTTGACCCAGAACCACCTCGATTACCCAACTGATAGCTGGTATAACCCCTATCATTGTTAGTTATCATCCCCTATCGTGAACCATTAATTAACCAGCTAGTTAACCCACTTTGATTACCCATGAAATTGTCATGATCCACCGTGCCTTCGAGGTACTGCAAGCCTTGCAACTGGGTCTGTGCTCTTCCCATTTGGCTGGGGAACCTGGTCGTGCGCAGCCTCGGCGCGACAAAGTCGCAGCACGGCGATGATGTGGGGGGACCCCCATGATCACCCTATGGTTGTTTCTCAAAATGGGGGAATCCAAAAAATGTTTTTTAAATTAATCAATATTAACCAACCAGTAATGGCTGGTTATAATGGTTAATAATAGGGGATAATAAGCAACAGTTATTATAAATCATAAATGTTTAATACACTGGATGATTGCTTGGGGTTACCCCTATTTTGAGAAACCACCATACATGGTTCCTAATGGAAGTAGCTACTAGTAGCTGACCATGGTTTCACCCGTATGTTTACTAATGATCAAAATAAATGTTGCCAACAATCTTGGCTCACAATGACGGAAGTGATCATGTTTTTATCCAACCAAATGGTTTGGGCTATTGAAAATGTTCATGAGCGATCGATACTTGCCGAAAGGATGTCATTGATATCATTTATAATGGTTACTAGTCAGAAAGTTGTTATGCTAATAATGGTTCCTACTATGTATTTTACAACCATGCATGACATTGGTTGATTACTAAAGGTCATGGTCAACAATAGTGGCTATGAATAGTTCCTTTTTGTTGGCCACCCCCAAAATACAGTGGTGGCTGCTTGGCATTCCCCGTTGCACGGGTGCCAATAGCACAGTCAACAAATGGGCCGGTGAACATCCCGACGCTTGGATCAGCGCGGTCCCACAGCTAATTCTTTGAAAGTTGTGGGATGGCCAATCGAATGGGCACTGGAATTGCAATACTTAGATGCTGGTTATCGGTAAACTAACATGGCAATTGAAAATCCACCGTTCTGTTTGGAAAACCCCGGAAAATCATTTTATGTAGGATTTTCCATTGCCAGTCACCAGAGGGGAAAGCCGATAGTTCAAGGGCTGTTTTGATTCTTAAATCATCGAGAATAGCTTTAGTATAGGAACTAAACCATGATAGGAACCACAGTGGGGCCAGGATGAGGCAAAAGAGTTCTTGGTGGTTTTCTCTTCGTTGTTTTCATCAACGGTCGGAAAATTAATGATGATTTCAACATTTGACCGCCTGTCTTTTTCAACTCATAAACTATTCAAAAAGCGGGTTTCCACCTTGGATGATCTGACCTGGAAATGGCACATGGTGTAGAAGGCACCGCCGTTTATCTACGAGCCTGGGGATGTGACCGTCTAACGTTTCTGTGAGTCACCATTGTGTAGTTGTTTGCTTGACTTGACTGTTGTTGATCTTGGCTGAGATTGCTTCATAAGCCCCTTGCGAGTCAGTTCAGATGAAAAACTGTTTGCTAACTGTTGACGTATTGTTGACTAATTGTTGGCTGACTGCCTGACCACTGGAGACATTTGGTCATCCCTGCTTACTGTTGGCAAACTCTTTCGTATGTTTTTTATTGTTGGTGGTGCGTACCATGTGTGACCCATAAGATCTTTCCCATAACAGAGCATGATAGACATTCAGTGATTCATGCTTACAGGGTAAATGATCCGACATGATCCAAAGATATCCAAAGCATCTTCTTAATCGACTTTTGGCACCGGCGTGAATTGGCCAGCCCAACCGAACAGCAAGCAACACTGGTTATCAATAAAACATGTTGAAATGGCAACTCACCATGAATGGTCATTACAACTGTACTATTAGCCACCATCAACGCTCAGAGTTAATGATTCCTGGTGATCACACGTAGCCAACCATTCTTAAGCCGTCATTAGATGACCTTCAGGTCTCCATCCACTGACCATCAGTTAAGGCAAAATTATCTACCAGCTATCCGTGAGTTAATCCGCAAGCCACCATTTGCCATGTTATGGGCCATTCACAATCATCAAAACATCAGTAAAATGTCATTCACCCTGATAAAATCGCCATGTGGCAGAATTAAACTTACTTTTCATCATGATCATGGAAGTTAAAAGCCATCATAAATCATCGGTAAACCATTGAATAGCCATCAGTAAACCATCCTCAACCCTCATGAACCAGCAAACTGATTGATCAGCTGACCAGCCATCATAAAATCATTCTTGGCCTTTATTATTGCTTGAATTTCTGCACGCCCAACCATCATTATCCATCATCAAACCACCATGAAACCACGCCTAAACCACCATTATACTTTCATTCAACCACCATAAACCCATCATTTCCACCACGAAACCTGCGATTTTTCACCACCCAACCCTTCATAAACCCATCATAAATCAGCTCCCACCCATCATCCAACCACCCGGCACCCCCGGGGCCATCACCGGCCGCACGAGCCGCTCCCTGACACCGCTCGCGAGCCTCGCTCGCGCCAGCGCCGCAGGAACATGACGGTCAAGGCCGGCGACGCCCAGACGCGGCTCAACGAGCTGGCGGCCTTGGTGCCTTGGCACCGAAGTAGCAGTGCACCATGGCGGCCATGGCTGGTTGGGATAGCCACCATGGTTTATGGTGGTTATTAATGGTCACTAACAATTATAGGGGAGATATACCAACTATAAATGGCTATGGGTCAATATTAACCAACCAATGGTTAACTAGTTGGCTAATGGTTAATTGTAGGGGATAATAACCAACAATAGTAGTGGATATACCAACTATATATGGCTATGGTTCAGTATTAACAGCTGATGGGTATAGTAATAACCGCTGGTGGGTGGTCATAGGGTTGGTATAGCCATAGTAGTTGATAATGATGGTTAATAATGGTGGTTAATAATGGCTGATTGGTTAATAATAATGGTGGTTAATAATGGTTAATAATGGTGGTCATAGTGCATGGTTAATAGTGCACCATGGTTAATAGTAATGGTTAATAATGGTGGTCATAGTGTAATGACAGGTCTATTATTACATCAACTTTAATATCCAACTACAAGGTGGGCCCCTTTAGGTAACTTTGGTACTAGGGTAACTACCAGTTATGGAACATACAACTATAGTTAAATGGCTTATTAATCAACTTACAACCAGGGGGGCTCACCTTGTAGGAGTGAGGGATAACAACCCAACTGGGAATACTGAGGGTAGCAACATTGCTACCAGGGATGACGGGAATTATGTGATTGGTAGTAACATTATATGGGCAGCAATTATTGGTAGTAAGTATTTATGGAGTATCTAGTGAAAGGTAGTAATCCACAAGATATAATTATTAGTTTGGTTATAAGGCGTGAGGGAGTTATAAGTTATAAGGTAGTAACTATGAATGATAATATAACTATTGGTAGTAGTAACCATGAGTAACCACGAATAACTGGTAGGTACGTTGCTACTAGTCTAGCTCTGAGGGAGTAACCTATGGTATGTAACCATGAGTGACCATGGTTAAAACTGAACTACGACATAGCAATGACCCCTCTGATAGTCTGATAAGTTAATTGGTTGTTTTAGGAATTATAACTACCAGAAACCAATATAACCATTTTAAGTACGACTAAATTAACCATCCTGATAGGAATGATAACACCCACTATAGTAACCAAGAATTTTCCTAGGATTATGAGGTATAAACCAGCTGGTCATCATTCCATAGGATTATACCCTCGGGAATACACCATCAATATTCTTAGCGCTATTAATCTCCCAGGGATAATAACGAACCAATGCTAGGGAGCGACCAATATTAATATCCTAGCATTCTAGGACCTTCAATGGGTCATGATCAATCGTGGGGGATTAGGTTAATGGCTTAATTAATCCCGGGGAATACACCATTAACATCGTATTGGTTATTATAGTGCGGGGAAAGAAGCAATAAGTACCATATAGTATGTCCCAAGAATCCAGGGAATACACCGTATTGGGAATACGACCAACACCATATCATCCCCCAGAATTGGTCATGAATGTCTTGATATTAGCCAGCTGATCATTAATAGTGGGGGATAGTGACCAAGAATCCTGGGACAACTACCAATAGTGGGCGGTGAATGAGGGTACACCAGGGGTACCCACAGCCTTTGGCTAACGGACAGCGATGGTTGAATGGCAATGGGTCAAGGCTTTAACCAACAACAATGGGGGTTAATAACCAACAAAACTATAGGGAAAACACTGGTTTATAGCAGGGGAACCAGCCAAATGGCAATGGTCTTAGGATGTCTCATGGTTTGATGGTTGAACTATATCTGGAATGGCTACCGATTGATCATCATTTGATGACCAATGAGTAATGCTATATAGATCCATATCAATGAGCCCGTATATTTGGGATCACCAGCTATGTTGAACTGTGGGTGGGTTATCAATATGGATCATGAATCTGCCATGAATCAAGAACATAAAGAATTAATGTTTGATATTGAACCAGTTGAAACAATGTGTAGCAGCAAGCAGCAGCCATGATTCATTCATCTAGTGATGAATCGGTTTTACTGCACCATGTGTTTAGTGATTGCCATGGTTTTGTCCACCGGGATGATATTCGTTCAATGATTCGATCATACGTGATAGTGAATCTAGAAACTAACAATGAACCACTGTTTTTCGAGATCACCGGAAAAATTGTTAGCTGTGTAATTATTTGTGAATGTGTTTACGGTTTTTGCTGGATGATTTATCATGGTATTGACCTGTTTTGAATTTTAACTAGATCGTTGTTGAAACCTTTACCGGTGTTTGAACCAATAATGGATACAGTACCTGATATACACACATATTCACATATATATATATATATATGTATCCATCATGTTTTTTTGCTTGAACTGGTGGATGAATGATGGTTGGTGTTTGATGTTTGTTGGCCAACGGTCGGTGAAATGCATGATTTATGATGGTTGAATGGTTTCTGAAACGGTGGGGTTGATCGTTATGATCGTTATCAGTCAACGAAGAACATTGGTTTATGATATTTGTGAAATACGTTCGATGCTCATGCTATGTTCAATGACATTTTGGATTTGATAGTCATTTTTGTTGAAGCGCATCAAGCATCCGTAGCCAGTTTGTTGACTCTTGCTAGTCACTTGTTGAGCCATTGGTGTAAGACCATTATCTACATACACCAGCTACTATGAACCATCAATGATCAGCGACTAATGACAAATACGGTCAACTCACCAACAGAAAAAATCTTGCCCAGTTGGTCTATAGTAGTAGATCTATATACTCAACCAGGTGGGTTTATATAATGGATTGTTATTTAACCACTATGATCATTTTTTAGATTTTGAAAGTTTAAATAGTTTAAATGAGTTATAGTGGTTATTATAACCATTTATCTCAACCAAGTGGTTAATAACAACTATTTAACCACTTCAACCACTATAATAGTGGTGCAGTAGATCCAGATCTTGATGAACCCCCGGTGAAACCCCATCAAGGGCGGCCTCCCACCTTTGGTTTAACCATCAGGCGGAGCAATGGAAACCGCCGGGGACCCGGCTGAGGGGCTCGTAGTTTATTTGGGAGACCACAACTGGCTGGTGCTTGGGAGGCAGCTGGAGCTACAAATGGTGAATGGTTAATACGCTGGATGTTGACTCGGTGTATGTGAGAAACCATTTGTCACTATCCAATCTTTAAATAGCTCACTATTTGTAAATTTGGATCTTGTTAATAGTTTTTAAGAAACCACCGTTTGGTTGCCATCCTTAACGCTCACAGATGTTTTTCTTCCAGTTGGGTGTCAGAAGGGCAGATTGGGTGGCAATGTTGGCGAGGCATTTAGCTGCCATCCCTAGCCATGACCAACCACTATCCGCCATTATAGGCCAAGGTTTTAACAAGCATCAGCCCGTATCAACAGAACCCGCACCAGCCACGAAGAACTCTATGTGATCCATGATTGCACAGTCATTCTTCACCATGAATCTTTAGACTTTGATATCATTATTTTGAACCATTGCATTTGTTCATTAAGCACCATGAATCATCAGTTGCCACGGTTTGACTACAGCCTTTGCCTAATCATCACTAATCATCACTGGCTACCACTCATCATGTGTAAGCAATTAGCCATTGTGATTTTTTCAAGAACTATTGTTCAGCTCATGAACCATCGATGATATCCATGGCATTTCGTCAGGTATTGTTGATTCACCACTGATTTCCGCCTTCCTCAGCTGTCCACCATTACCAACCATGAGGAAACATGAATGAGCAACCCATTGCCATCAAGTACCTGCGGTTAGCCGTGGTTCACAACCATGATGAAGCCCTTCGTTAATCAACCATTTGCTGCTTGGCTGCCACGAACCATCGCGAATCGTCTTTGATTCTTGACAAGTATGATCCAACAACGGACCATTAGTCAGTCCGCTTATTTATGAAGTGATTCAGCATCATCAGCCATGAACATTGCCATGGCAATCGTTCTAATGAACTGTGGATTCAACCACGTACCACTGTCTATCCAGCCTACTCATTAGTTGGCGGAGCGGGCCGGAGGAATGAATCAGGCACCCAGAGTATCGGGTGCGCATGCACTCAAGTCCCTTCTGGAGGCAAATTCAACGGAAGTGCTACTAAATGACAGCCAAGAATTAATTACTCCATTCATCAACCCATGAATTAAAGTGTCAAGCAACCTCTGAACCAACCTGCTAAGCCCATTGATAACCATGCTTAATTGTAGCCCAGGGAACTAACCATGGTTGATCAATCAACCCATTAACCACCATTGACCAACCTCTAGCCACCACCCATCAATCATCAACCATCAGTATACCATCAGTAATAATCTGGCTGGTTGTTTTCAAGCAGTTTCTATTTTCCGTGGTAATTATTGACAAATGGTTTGCTGATTCACATTTTTCATGACGGAGTGATTCAACCACCAACCAGTCAATGATAAATTATCAATTATCAATTATGAGAACCATATCTAACCATTATTAGTCATCATTAACCAATCATGAGCCACTAATTGATCGTAGTTATAGGGGTGGTTCAACCACCAACCAATAGTTGTTTCACCATTGTCATGAATCATAACCCTTTGTTGTTTACTATCATCAACGTTTGGATCCTTTTTACAAGGTGGGCCCCTTTAGTTCGCTAACTTGGGTTATAAATAGGGTAACTACCAGTTATGGTAGATATAACCATAGTTAAATGGCTTATTAATCAACTTAGCTAACTGAAGGGGCCCACCTCGTGGGGTGGTTCAACGCATCCATCGGGAACTCAGCCCAACTGCACATCCATCGGCACAAAAATCCGGCGCACGGGTTTCCTCCTGAGGCCTTCTCGAAGGCCCAGGCGCACACAGGCGCGGCTGTGAACAGTCGGCGTCGTGGTGATGTGGCGGGTTGAAGCTTAGGGAAATGATGGTGGAAAATGCTGGGAAAATGGTGGGAAAATGATGAAACATGTTGAACAAATGTGGGGTGGTCTAACCAGGTTTGCCAATGACTGAAAACCGTTCGTTATTCGCCAATGGTCAACCACTTATTACACACCGATTTACGATGTTTAAGGGGAAATATGCATCAAAATAGCAAGTGACCATGATCCATTGGCTTGTTTTTCATTATAAGCCAATATTGACCACCACTAAGTGATATGAATCACCAACCATCAGCTACCAGTAACTCCCAGATTGCCATTTTTCATACCATGGATCTCCCATTGACCTTCCGGGCCTCAGGGGCCGGGTGCCTTCGGGGGCGGCACTTACATGGTGCCGGTGGGGAACTCAAGGGCTCTTGGTGGAGCTGGGTGCGAGGCTGAAAGGCGGAGGGGGTTCATGGTTTCCAACAGCTCATGGGTGGTTAGTGATTGGTTGATGATTGGCTCATGGTCAATGATTCGTTAATGGTTGGTTAATGGTTGATTAACGATTGGCTAATGGTCTAGGGTGATTGGCTCATGGTTCATGATTGGCTCATGGCTAATGATTGACTAATGTCTTTTGATTGGTTGCTGATTGGTTCGTGGTTGGTTCATGGCTAGTTGTTGGTGGTGATGTGGATTCATCATTAGTTGATAGTAGTTAGTCACCATGACTAGGGTGAGTTTATAGCTGATGATGGTAATGGTTAATGGTTTAATGATAAATCGTTAGGAGCGAAATGCTGACCTACTGGTTGGTCAATGATGGTTATTGGTTAACAGGGGGTTCATGAGGATTAAAGTTTGGTTGTTCATGCGTCATGGTTGGTTAAGGTTGTTCGTGGGGAATGGTGTTTGATGTTTGATGATTGGCTAGCAGCGGTGGATGATTTCGATGATGGGTACTGACGGTTCATTGATGGTTTCAGTCAATGATGGTTACTTGTTCGTCAACAATCGCTGAATGTTTTTTTGGTGACTAACCATTTTTGGAATATGATGGTTGGGTATTCCGGTTGATAATGATCAACGATATGTGATGATATCGTTTGGTAATGATCAGCAAAGGTTGCCTAATGATGAATGATGGGTAGTGGCTGCTTACTGATGATGTTTCATGATTGTGAACGACGCTTTACAGGCGAACCATTTTGGTGAACTACTGATGGTTTTATGATGGTTCCGACTTGCTACCCTTTTGGAAACTAACCTGGTGGCATGCAAAAATCCCAACCATCCAGCTGGTCTACCTATGAAACATGGTGGCCTCTAGGCTCCCAGGTTTGCTTTCCGGCAATCATGGTAAAGAATTGTTCACAATGATGATACTCGCTGTAAGTGTTGTGGTGACAAGCTATGAGTGGGTTTGAGTCAGTGATGACCCTCCTAGTTCGTTTCACAGGTTTAAACGTTGAAACAGGGGGGGTCATCAATACTAATTGCCAGATGAGTCGCTACTAAACCCCTATGAATTTTAGACTGACAAGCTATTGAGTGGCTACTAAACTGCTATTAAAGTGCCAGATCTTTCTCAAGAGCCTCAAAGGAAGCGCGCCTGTCGGAGGTGGGCGAAGGTAAACATTGACAGCTCAGCTGTGTGCCTCAGCCACTTGAGTCTGCAGCCTTTCACATGGCATGGCGGACTATAGAATGCCATGGTTTCCCTTTAAAATCCCATGGTTTTCCTTCAAAATCCCATGGTTTCCGTAGAAATCCCATGGTTTTCCTTTAAACTTCCATGGTTTCACTATAAATCCCATGGTTTTCCTTTCAAAACCCACTGTTTCACCATCATTACTCCATCTATCCGCCTACACCGCACGGAAGCACGCTGCGAGGTGCTGACGCCTTCGGTGATGATGGTTGGCGGGGGCACTCAGCGGGGCCCAACGGTGATGGGAAGCGGCAGTGGGCAGTGGTTGATCCCGAGGAATAGAGCAATGATTAGCTGATGGTGGTTAATGGTTAATGTTGGTTTCTGATTAGTGTAACCCCCCCTAAAGTAATGAAAATAGATGAAACCAGCAGGTAGATACTAATCAGAAACCAACATTACCCAGGATTGATAAATCAATCCCTGGTTGATGATCACCTCGGGGGTATCCCCTAAAAGCCTTGGTTTTCCGTTAAAATGGGAGCCCCCCTAGTTAATCAACCAGGGGTTTAGCTTCATCCTGGGTAGCCATTAATCATAGGGAACAATTACTCGGAGAATAGTCATAGTTGATCATAGGTGATCTTACCGACTAATGGTTTAGCAGTGAGAATAGAGATTACAATGGTTAACAATAGGGCTTGATAGGGGATAGTTACCAACAATATTGACAAAACAACTAGTTGTACTGGCCGGAGGCTTCAAACATGTTTTTTTTGACTGGTAATTATTAACAAATTGTTGGTGGAATAATAGTTTTCATAGGGGTTGAAACCACCAACCAGATTAGCTGATGGTTTAGCGGTGAGAATAGTTGGTGGTTTCAAAACATTTTTATAGGGGTTGTAACTATAACCAGTGATAGTGGGTAATCATAGGGAATAATAAGCAACAGTTGATGGTTTGGCAGTGAGAATTGGTACTGAATAACTGATCAGCAACTAGTTATGATGGTAAATGGCAAGTATGGAGTGATTCCTCAATAACGCTTGATACTTGAATGGTGCAACACAAATAGGTGTTCATGTTTCTGTTAAATCATATTTGATTTTCTGATCGATGATGAGTGATAAATTAGCCTCTATTTGGTTTGTAATAGTTAAGTTGCTAATCATTGTTGGCAATTGACCTTAGTGATTAACCGCTCCTGATCCACAATAGTCTCATCAATTATAATCATTAACGTTTAGCCCTTGATAACAGTGGTCAATAGTGATCAGTAAGGCTCAATTACAATAGCAGTGGTCAACCGTAATCATATGGCTCAATTACAACCAGTACTGTAGGGCAATAATTATTCACATGGGTGACTATCATCAGCAAACACTACTATCAGTGGCAATCACTAGCTGCAATCATAAATGTTTCATTCTGTTGATTGTCATTGAGAAACACAATGAGCAGTGGATAATGACAATCCGTCGGATTCACCGTCAAGCCCAAATGTGGAAGATGGTTAATCATTTTCAATATTGGTTGTTGTTGTTGTTGTTGTTGTTGTTGTTGTTGTTGTTGTTGAAGAAGGGCTCATCAAAATTACAGTGGCTGATGTTGATTAAGGGTAATAGTGATTGTGGATTACTAGTTGCTTGTATTTGCCTTTTGGGATTATTACTCTAGTTAATTATTCATCATTGAAATGTCAACCCTTTCCCTTCCAGTTATTTGTTTAATACTTCTATACCACAGTGAATCATCCCTTCGCCAGGGGTTACCTCTAGGTAACTGGAAGGGTAGGGAACAACACTTATCAATTCACCAGCCATTCCTTCAGTAGGAAGCACGGCAGCCCACCTTGGGACACCAGTGACGTCGGGGATGGGCCGCAACAGTTGCCGGCTTGTTGCTCGCTCAGGCGGCTACCCAATGGGTGGGGTCCTCAAAGTTGGGGGGCAGTTTCAGTTTTGCGGAATTCCGCTAGGAAGTGCTCAAATTGCTGGGAATTGAAAGATCAGGTGGAATGATATGGATTGAAATTCTGGTTTATTGATATGCTTCATTTCATGATGTTTGATATTGATTAGTTGGTATTTATGATCGTTGATAGGATGAATTTTTGGTAATTGGTATTTGCTGGATAGTTGATATCCAGCACTGAATATGGATGAGTGGTTGGTTTGTCGACAATGGTTTATGGGTGATTTAGAAAACTATAGCCGCTCACAAAATGCCAGCAGTGGCCGATAAGAAGGTAGGGCGATAGTGGTTGATAAGAAGCTATGATGGCTAGTGGCAGTTGGTAACAATGGTTGATAGTCAAAGAACTAGGCAACCAAACAGCAAACTACATCACAACTGAGAGAATAGCAGCCAGTTCACCATCTGTTTGTTTTAATCGTTTCCACTTCCAAGTGCTGGTTCCAAGGGCTGGGAATGACGACCCGTGGACCGTGTGTTTTAACGCCTAACAGCCTGGTTGATGAGACGGGACACTGACCAACCATCAGCTGAAACTGTTGATCATTGGCACTAAGGTTGCCAATGACCCCGTTATCGAAGCAGTGAACCTGTCGTTGACCCAACATAATATTGAACAAAAACAGCTATGCAGACCAATAGAAAAGCAAACAGACTATTGAAGCATTTTGTTTCTGTAGAAATACTGTGTATTATCCATTTGAACCTATTGATAGATTGATAGATCATGGTGATAATATTGATTCGATGACAGTATAGAATCAATCTACAATGAACCAAACAGAATACTGAACCCATGTACAAGAACAAGTGAAGTTGACCTACAATGGTTTGGTTGAGATGCCTATCTTTGACTGTGCTGAAGACCACGATCGTTGATCATCGAAATCTTGATTTGACCTGGTGTTTCAAGCAGAGCTTCTCCCTAGCAACACTGCGGCAACCACATCAATTGATCATTCAATGATTGTCAAATCTATTTATGCTATAGCGATCAGGCAAATAACTCGTTTGCACAGTTAACCAATATACAACAATCATCAAGCATCACCAACATCACTTAAGCACCTATCAGCCATCAATCAATCATGACTATTCTGTTATTTCATCAACCATCAGTGAGGCTCAGCGACAGGCCAAGCGAGGCTAAGTGAGGCTCAGCGACAGGCCAAGCGAGGCTAAGTGAGGCTCAGCGACAGGCCAAGCGCGGCAAAGTGAGGCTCAGCGACAGGCCAGGGCAAGAACCGATTGCAGTTTACCCGCAATATGACTTGGTATTTGAAAGCATGCCTTGTCTGAAAACGTTTAGCATCATTGGAGACGGGCGGTGTTTTTTCCGAAGCATCGTGCAGTGGGAACAAGACCCGCTACGAAAGCATCGGTACTCTCTTGTTGGTGAACCAATCAGTGCTAAACTCAAACAAAAGGAAGTGCTAGCTGCTGATTCCTTGCGTCAACGAGTACTTGATTTTGCTGTGGCGCATGGATTTGATGAACTTGCTGAGCATCAGCTGGGACCTGCTGGCTGGGTAGAATCCATGCGGAATACCAGGGCATGGGTAGACGAAGTCGTTATTGCAGCAACCAGTGCCATGCTTGAGCAGCCGATCATGGTTCTTGCGTGGAATCACTGAAATAATTAACTAAGCTGGATGTTTTTCCGCTCCTGACATTGACCATTGGTAGTACTAAGATCTAATATTCAGACTTTGACTACACGCAATCAGAAAACTGTATGTGTGTTGGTTTCGTCCTACAGGTGAGTAGTCGCAGCGTTGGTTTTTATGTTGGTGTTGACCTACCAGTCAAAACCGGAGGTTCATCTTCACTTAGTTGTTCAACAACAGTGTTTGAATTGTTCCATTACCCTTCAGTAGACACCATTGGCTTTGATTGCTTGTTGTTCGCTGTTTGTATTGGTTAATTATAGTGCCAGCAACAGCGACATCGATACTGGTTGCTGCTAACAAGAATTGTGCATCCGATGGCCTGTCAAGCTAAACATTTATACCTGGTTTTCTGGCTTAACACATTTTATTTCCCCACATGTATTAACAGATGGTTTGTTGACAAACATTTTTTCATGAAAGGGTGGTTCAACCACCAACCAGAGACCACCAATCAAAATGAGGGTCCCCCAGCTATCATTTTGTATTTACCATCTAGACTTAATAAACCAGCAACCAACCAAAGACCAATTGTTGCATCTATTTGTTAACGCCAGGAACCATTGCTGGCGTGATCCTGCTCCCAAGGAGTCTATGTGATGCAAATGGAGACCGCGTTGGAGTTCTCAGATCGGAGGTTTTCCCGTTCAAGGTTGGGAAAATGACTGGTATCGGACCCTTACCCTCTGGCAAACTAACCTGGAAGCTAAAAATCACCATGTTTATTGGTAAAACAAGTACTTGAGTATAAATAGTGGATTTTCTACTTCCAGGTCAGTTTGCTGGAGTGTAATGGATCAAGACACCATCAACTGCCTTGGTCGGTTAAATCATAGTTGAACACTTACAGGGTTGGAACTCAAATTATAAGTCATTCATTGAGTGAAGGAACTAATCTCAATATTTTTTGGCTACTATCCCCTTTCATTAACCATTAACCAACTAGTTAACCATTAGTTGGCTGCTTGGTTAAAGCCTTGACCCAGCTCGCCATATTTTTTGGTACTGAGTTTCCACAAAGATTTGTCACGCATAGCCACACTATGAGTTGCAGCAGTTGCGCTGAGAGGCGCACCAAACTGCACACAATCCATTAGCCCACTGAGATGTTGAGGGGACCGTGGGGACTTCGGTGCATCCATGAAGCGTGAAGCCCCGGTGAAGCCCCATACTTGGTCAGCAGCAATTGGTGGCAATGAAACCCTCCATCCTTTCGTGTCGCAGAAATGGAATGGCTAGTTCTACAGCAATGAAACCTTCCATAGCAAGGAAATGTTGATGGCCCGCATCATTGCTGGTTGTTGTTGTGCTTGTTGTGGTTGTTCTCCTGTAGATTGAATGAACAGCTTTGTGTGGCCTGAGAAACATGTATGAAACATGAAACTGCTTGAACATTTTGTGAGGCTGTGGTATACAGATGTTCGTGAGGCCAGATTGATTCGAGACATTCTTTTGTTAGCGAATGGTTTGTTGTGCTACAGTTGGCCAGTCCAGGCAATGAACAGTTTCCCGGGGTTCCAGGAGGTTTGCATGCAGTTGGCAGATGTTGGCGGGCGAAGGAATTTGGAGTGTTGAGCATGTTGAGGAAGCCCGGATAAGTTCCCACGTTGAAGTTTGCCAGGTCGTTCGCAGATCAAGGTTCTTGAAAATTCTGGGACGTTCCATAAGGTTCAACTACTAGTTCCCGGCAGTTGTTGGAGGATAGACCACAACTGGCTGGTGGCTTCAAACATTTTGATGATTTTCCCAAACGTATTTATTAACCATTGGTTGGTTGACAAGCATAGTTTTCATGACGGGGTGGTCAGCACCACCAACCAGATGAAATATCTGGAAGTTTCTGCAGCTTGGTCCGGCAGAGAAGGATTTTACATGATTTTGGTGACTTTTTTTACCAAGTCGCCCAGGCCGACCTGATGGATCGCCCCACGACATTGCAGAAGCCAGGTCTCTATCACCTGTGCGGTGATCCATATGTAGTTTCAAGCTTCCAAAGCGGAGGAACATGGTAGAAGTGGGAGGCTTTCATTCTTTTTGGCCGGCTTCCCACTACCGCCCTTGCGAGTGGGAGACTTGATCGAGATCCTGCTGGCATTGGATCTTGTGAACTGGACGTTCGAAGGTCTGCTTTGGGATGCAGATTGCTGCAACAAGGATAAGCGGTCTGAAAACCGCAGCCTTCGCCCTGTCGTGCAGGCACAGCTCATCGATGGCATGGAGAAGGTGACATCAATCAAAGACTTGCTTGATGAACAGGGAGCAGATACGCTGGTCTATGCAGTGATTGACACACTGGATCAACTGGACCGCGCAACAGTTCCGCAGTTTCCTGTATGAAGCGATCAATAGGCTGTTCCTATTATACATTCCCAATAAACATTTTGTGAGGCTGTGGTTTGCAGATGTTCGTGAGGCTAGATTGATTCAAACCATTTTTTCTTAGCAAATGACCTGTTGTGCGTTCGCATTCAGTTGGTCATGGAGCTCAGCATCTATCATATACCACCGAGCCAAAGAATTTGGCCGCTTTTCACCCATCACCAATGATCAGGAACTTGTCCACTGCTCACCTTTATGAACCAATACTAGAGATCAGCCACTCCTATAAGTGTCATTTTTAGCCAGTAGTTGCCAATATGGTTGTGGGTCAATATTAACCAACCAATAATGGGGGTTAATAACCAACAATAATAAGGCAAAATGATGGTTAATGATGGGCAACCAGGGGTACAGGGTTTTGACCCACAGCCGTATTGACCAAAAAACATGGTATCAGCCATTGCCACGCATTGGTCATGGATGTCTTTTACGAACCAACATTTTTTGGAACCAGCGGTCATCATCGCTATGTAAAATCATCAACCGTAAGTACATCACTCACGAACGATATTCGGCCATGATTGAGCCATCGTGTCTCCATCATTTCACTTTCATTTCACCACGATTTCACCATTATTACACCATCATTTCAGGATGGTCGCTAAACATCATTAGCCATCATTAACCATGGCTGCAACCAAAATCAACCAGCAGGAACCATAGGTAATCAGCCACCGGAATTTCCTATGCCTATATCGCCTATATCCATGAATTAGACGTTGGGCACCCATTAACCAACCATCAATTTTCAATCAACCAACTGTTGGACATCCATGATTGAACTCAAGAGATCATCATTCATCCATCAGCCAACATGAGCATGAAACCATCATCACCCAAATAGTGCACTTCCGTTTGCTAATCATTAAACTATCATTGAGCTCAATAAAGCATCACCCAGCACTTAACGACCACTTACCCATTAAGCATTGAATCAATACTTATCTGGGTGGATTACAGCCATGAACTTAGCTTTTTAGCTTTTTTGGCCTGTGATTGATTTACCATATAGCCACTAAAGCCGTTAGACTTTTATTACCAAGGGATCTAACAGCCACCAAGTATTATGGCTAATGATGGTGGACCACTCGTCCACCACCTTGTCGGGTTGCAACCTGGCCATCCAGGGCGTCGTTGGTTCCTGCGCACATGAAGCAGGCGCGTTGATGGTGGGTCGGGCCGTTGATTTGGAACGGTTCACGATGGGTCAATAGAGTGGTTGATCATAAATGCTGGTCAAATGATTGCATAAATCATTGGTTAAATGATTGGTTAAATCATTGGTTAAATGATTGGTCAAATGATTTGTTAAATGATTGGCTAAATGATTGGTTAAATCATTGGTTAAATGATTGGTCAAATGATTGGCTAAATGATGGTTAAATGATTGGCTAAATGATTGGTTAAATGATTGGTTAAATGGTGAGTTCACCAATTGATGATGGTTCATTGATGCTTAATTAGGTGATTAAATGTTTGTTTTTTGGTCAAGCGATTGTGGTTCAATGGTTGGTGAATTATGGTTGCATGATTGGCGAAAAGATTGGTTAATGATGTTTAAGTTCATTGACTGGTTCATGGTGGTACAATGATTGGCTCAAGGATTGGCTCATGACGTTACAGCCAGTGGCTATAGGATTGGTTCATGAGGTTAAGACCATTGGTTTGATGATTGGTTCATCCTGTTGCAAGCATTGATTGAGTGATTGGTTACACGATTGGTTACATGATTGGTTACATAATTGGATCAATATGTTTGAGTGATTGGTTACATGTTTGTTTCATGATGGTAATTGATTGGTTGGCGTTGACCAGGACAAACATCATAGTACGGATTGTCCAATCGATTAACCCTAAATGGTATTGGTGGATCAATCGTCGGTGCTGCCTAGTTGCTGGTTATGCATAGTTGTCGTTCATGAATGGTTCTGATAGTTGATGAACAATATGAAATAGTGAATTGCGGGCATCCAAGTCATTCCTTAGCTTGCAATAAGCACCATCCGCCATGTGGATAAGCGATGCATGAACAATTTTCCAATGGTCTCAGTTTTGTCCCGGTGATGACCAATGATATGGTCAATCATGACAATTGACGGTCAGTGATGGTGAATGATGGTCAGCAATGGTGAATGCTGGTTGATGATGGTGAACGATGGTCAACGACGATGAATGATGGCCAACGATTATTTACCAGCATGGCGAGTTAATTGTTATTGACCATCATTGTCAACGATTGTTCACCAGCATGAGCTGACCCCGGGCAACACACAATTAATCAAACATTAACTATCCCTACCCTTCCATTTACTTGTATACAATGTAACCATCCCTACTTGGGGTTCCCTGGCTACATGCTATAAAGGTAATTGGAATGGTGGGATATTTTGTTTTTTTGTTTAGCCAACCTTTAAGTCACCATTGAGAAACTATTTGGTGGTCTCTCACAATGGGGGTACCGCCGAATCATCCTTCTCTGAGAACCATTTATAAACAACTATTCATTATGGTTGGTGTGGCCTTTAAATTATGGATTATAGTTCCCTTGTAAATAACCTTTGTTTACCATCAATGCACCATCCATGTTTTGGTTCCTTACTATGAGAAGCCCGCAATCCCTAGTTGTTGTTTAACCATAGTTGTTGGTGTTTATCTTGTTTAATCCCCATTATTAACTATTGTAATCCCTATGAATCCCTATTATGGGAAACCCCGCAAATTCCCTCCCCCCCATCAACCCGGTTATTATCACTAATCAACCAATAATCAACCATCTTGACAGTCAACCAACCAGCTAGCTAACTACTATGATGTTACCACCAGCACCATGGCCCCAAACCAATTCCCCCCACCACCTCCCATCACTCACCATGACTTGCACGTCCAGGTCCAGCCGCAACTGAACCGGGCGCAGAATGCATCCCCAACGCAGGTGCTGAACGCGATGGGCTTGGCCGATGGTGGAGGTTTGACGGTTGCCCATGCTGGTGGGTGGTTTTCAAACACGTTTTTAATAGGGGATTATTAGTGGTTACTGGGGGATGATCAGGGGTTGATAGGGGATTAACTGGTGGTTAATAAGGGTTACACAAAAGTGCTTGGTGGTTTGATTGACATTTCTTCATTTTCCCCAGCAATGATTTGCACATGTTGGTTGGCTGATATTATTCATGGTGGTTGACACTACCAACCAGAACAGTGTCACACAGCTGAGTTAACAAATTAATTTCAAAAATACGACTAGCAATGTGGTTATTTGAATGTAGTGTCATCTGGTTTGATGTGGGTGTTCATGGCTGATGGTTCTTCGGGGCTGGTAGTTCTAAGGCAATGGCTGGTGTTTCATGGTTGATGGTTTGGCAACACAATGTTTGAATATGGCTCCATGAACCATGTTTTGGTATGTTTGTGTTGATGCTTTAATAGTATGGGTAGTATTCAATTTCATTTGATCACTTCAATTTGGCCACTGTTGCCAGCCCTCAGTATGATGGCTGTACTGTTTAGTATGCCCAATCCGATGGTTCGGTATGATGAATGATATCGGACAACCAGCATAACTATGATGGTTCATACCTCTGAACCAATGGTTTATATCGTTTTTGCGTATGACATATAGTTGTTTTGATCATTCATATGACTAGTATGATCTAGCTCTTCATGGTTTATGGCTAATAGTGACTTAATCATGTTTGATATGTTACATGGCCAGTATCAGGACCATCATCACATAGTGGTCACCCGATGGAATGGCCAATAGTTGATATTGCTGAATTATGGCTATTGATTGTCAAAGTGGTGACTAGTCATTGCCAATGATGATTAATTATGGTTAATTAGTGGTGATTAGAGATGCTTACGGATCAATGATGGCTGATACTGGGGACTGATGGCTAACAACGATGTCACCCTTGGATGGACTACTGTGGGCGTGGAACATGCGTTATTTCTCATTGCCTCACGAAGCAAAATGGCAACCCACAAGTGCCACCTTACTTTGACCAGAGGGTAAGTGTGGTTGATGATTTGTAGGCGTGATTAAGAATGTAGTGGTTGAAGATACGCATATTCAGTTGTTATCATGCAAAGAATTGTTGGTAATGGCCGATTTTTGTTGATCAAAGAGTGTTGTAAGATTGTGTTTGGGATGATACGGATAAGTGATGGTGACTTGTGAAAGTTGTTTGAATGGTGGCTAGGAAAGGTTGAGGATGGCCAAACTGGTTATTGCAGCTGAAAAGCTAACTCAGAGTGGTTAAGAAGAGTCAATAGTTCTGACAAAATGTTGCGGAGTGTGACCGGAGTAAGAATTTGCAAGAAGTAACAATTTGAGTGAGAATGTTAGTAAGCTTGTTGCTAACCAACCGAGAATAAGTCATACTTGTGAGCTGGTTGACCATCAATGAGGACAAGTGACAATCATGTGCATATACGAGTACCAACGACATGGTTGTGTTTGCGGAAATGTTGTTCGGCCTGTTTGTGGCTTAACTTCTATGAAAATGGTATGGTTCAAAAATCAAAGTTTCATCGTTTATGCTTACTGAAACCAGTAGCCACTGGTCAACAAACCATCATTAATTAACCATTAGCCATTGGGAAACCATCACAATACCAAAGTAATGATGATGAATACCTCTGGCAAACTAAGTTGGGAGCTGAAAATCATCATTTTCGGATGAAAGCCAGTATAGATCATGGATTTTCTACTTCCAGGTTAGCTTACCAGAGTGTAATTCGCTGTTGGGCACTTCACCATCTGAACTCTTCTAGGTGAGTAGTGCATATGTATAAACTTGTTTTGCAATATATATGGGTAACATGGGTGTTTTTCGAAATAGGGGACCCTGAAAATGGTTGGTTTATTATTATAGATTGGTCTATATAATCTAACGGATGATTTAGGGTTACCATTGGCCGGTTAATCTAGCGCAGGGTACGTTATTCAATTCTACTGCTCAGATTGTTCTGCCTTTGTTTGCTTTGCAAAAGTTGATTCTCAAGATTCGGATGGCTTTTGAGTACCTAGCCTTTCATTTGGTTGTTGCTTCAATAGTTGCTGACTGACCAAGTTTCTGTTTTTCCCTCTAGCGGATGTCTATTTATGCTCTCCATGAGTATGTCATATCACGACAAAATCAGATCAAAATGGGTAGCAAAAGCCAAAACAAAAGCAACAAAGTCGGAAACAACCGACACAAGAACCCAACAGTTTATTGAACAAGTGCGAACTAGCAATTGCGAAAATTGTGTTTAATACATTCACCCAGTATCGATAAGCGTTGCTATCCATCCTATGGTTTGTGGTATACGGCTGGCTTGTGCCATCGATCAATTTGAGCGATTTTGTCCGAATCTATTCTTGTCCAGTTGAGTATGATCTCACCCAGCAAGAAAACAGGACTGCAATCTTTCCATCTACTAGCCAACCGACCAAGTGAGTCTTATCATTGTTCCGCATCATTCCATTGATTCCCAATGTGGTTGAGGGTGATCAGCCCACAAACGAATCAATATGTTTACAAAAGATGCCATTTTATCCCAAGGTTTGACAGCGATATCCTGATAGTTGACCCAAGCACCTCCATCAACCAGCCGCAGCCAAGCACCTCCATCAGCCGCAGCCAAGCGACCCAGCCGACCCCACATCGGCACCTTTCAGGCGACAAAGTCAGAAGACTGCCAGCGAACCCAGAGTGTCATTGGTGACTATGACTAAGAATGATGGTTTTGTAAGGGCCAAGAATGGCTGATAACCGATGGTTTATGATTCTTATTGCGGTTAAACTGGTTAATATTGTGTTTGTTTACTGGCTATAAATGATTGTTGAGGATAGGGAAACCACGTTTTTTCAACGCTTAAGTATGGTTAACTATGATTGATAATTGCCCAGAATGGAGAATAAGCAATAGATACCGGTTGTTTTCAATGGTTGCAAGATTAATGGTGTTAGAATATACATCAGTACGGCTTATATGAAAGTGAGTTAGATAATGGTTTGTGATTAACAATGGATCATGACTAACAATGGTTGATGAGTAACCAATGGCTTATGACTTTTAAGGTAACGGCAAACAATGCTGATAATGGCTACTGTAATAGTAAGGGAAACCATGGGATTTTCTAGGGTTAACTATGGTTAATAGTGGCCTTACAGGGGATTAACATGTGGTTGATAATAGGGTGTCATAATCAACAATAATGGTTCAACAGCTACTAGTATTTGGGTTCGCATGTCGGGATGCGGCGACCTGTTGCCGTGGGCTTTGTCCAGTTCTTGAGGGTGGTACGTACGAAGCATATCTCACAATCCAAGTTGATATTCATTGTACAACCATCCTGGAATTCTACATACTAACCATCCAGCTGTACTAAAGTGATGCTAGATGCTACTAGGTGAAACAGCTGATGCTATAGATGCTGGCAAATCAGGTGATTGTAGCTACTTGGATGTGCAGCTGGGGTTACAACCATGGTCATAAGCCCTATAAGGTAGCTTATAACCCCTGGAAACCATGGTTCGCGACCACTTACGAAGTGGGGGCGCACATTCAAGCAGGGAAACTAGCTTGATGTGGACACTCTTTATGGACAAACCAAACGGTTGCATTGCTTGCAATGCAATTACTGTCACCATGGCTATTAGCCATGAATCGACTGCTAACTACGGTAATCAACTATAGATAATCATTAACCATGGTGATTATTGGCTAGTACAATCAATATCACAATGGGAATCAATTACTCAGTTGCTAAACATTGTCAGTACTAGTGATCATAGCGATTACTACCACTACTAGCACTAATTTCATGTCATAGATAACTGCTAATAGCTGCTAACAGCCACTGCTGTGGTAGCGAGATCATCACTATTAGCATCCACTCCATATCCATCAGCATGGTCAGTGAACTGCTATTCATACTCATCAATCACTCCATATCAATCTCCATATCAATCTCCATATCAGTCACTGCTAATATGTGGTTAATCCAAATTAATCCCCATTAAACATGGTGAATCCATGGGTTGAGTAATTGACTTTTCAGAAGCTGCTAATTCAGTTTGGTACTGGATATGTACTGTATATCAATCACCATGGTTAGTCAGTTTCTAATAACCGCATAGTAACTATCATTAGTGCTCAGTACCATTGTGAATAACTATAGTAATTTCCACTAATTACTGCTGATAATGACTGCTTAATCAATTAACCAATGTGGTTGGATTCAATTTACTAATGTAAACGGATTCTCATCATCTATGACCATTGCTACTAGTAGTAGTAGTAGTAGAAGAAGTAGTAGTAGTAGTCGTTGTCAATTACCACTTCATTTGTAGATTCACCATGTACCCTTGCTGTAAACTATAACCAACCCTTACCAGTAGTGAATCTGAACTACCATTAACTACCACAACTGATTCAGGAGTAGTCAATCACATCGTGCGGTGAACCTTAGTAAACATCAATGAATCCCCACTACTCCCCGTGAATCTCCATTAATCCCCATTAAACATGCTGAATCCATGGCTAGTTGACTGCCAAAAAATGGCTTCACCATGTGGATATTTTCCCAATTACTGTTGGTTGTTAGTCCCTATTGACCATAGCAATTCCTACTAATTACTGCTAATGATCACTGGTTGATCCAGATTCCCCATGTGATTGTAGTCGTCAAGTACTAGATTAATCTCACCTTTCATGACTGGTGAATCTATGACCATTAAAGGATTGATTCCTATTACTAGTAGTAATCCGTCGATGTGATTGGCTCCTACCATTAAAAGTACTCACTCGTCAATTACTAGATTAAGCTATGACCATTGGTTACTTGGTGGCAACTTCACCAGAGATGGTCGACTTTGATGTTAATCACGTGGTGAGTCAATCTATGACCATTGATAAATTTGTAGATTCACCAATGTGACTGCCGACCTGGCTACCGCCGATCGAGGCGAGAAGAGTGCGGATTGCGGCGCCGGCTCGTCGGGCGCAACCGCGAAAGAGGCTCAATGTTGCGTTGCGGATGGCCAGGGATGTGCAGCAGGAGGGATGAGTCATGGGGAGATTTGGCTGTGGGTCATGGGGCAAGCAGTTCACCATCAATAATAGCTTGTAAGTGGTTAATGATAGGGGATGATAATTAACAATTATAGGCTTATAGGAGATATATACCAACTATATGGCTGTGGGTCAAGCAGTTAACCATCAATAATGGCTTATACTGACCAACCAAATCATGGGGAAAACAATAGTTAATGATAGGGGAACCAGGGGTACAGGGTTTTGACCTACAGCCATTTATGTAACTATGATGAATCTACAGGGAGATTTATAGGGAGGTTTCTGTTTGAAATTTAAAGGGATAATATTAGCCTTGGATTTTTCGAGCGATATTGACAGGGGATTCTAGTGGTTAATAGGGAATTAACTTATGGTTAAGAGTTTTTGTTTGGCCACTGTTGGTGTTTGTTTAAACATGTTGAAACGTAGTTCATAGATTTGTTCCGTGGTTAGCATGTTTACAATATTGAACAAGTGAGTACAGGCAAAATTAGTTTTAAAAGAATGCGCATAGTCAACAGAGGCATGTAGCAAAATTATCCACCATTGGTCTCATCATCAAGGGTATAACTATATTGAAATCAGGAAAGTTCGGAAGGAGTGTAACCGCAATAAGCCAAGCGAAGGGTTAGGATCGATGAACTATGCCCTGTAGTCAGTTACAGGGATCGTCAACTGTATTATAGGTTGTTTTTTAAGCTACTTGAACGGGTGTAAAACCGTAAATATGGGGTAATATTGTTCTATGTCCAGATTCATTTCGTTTGAGAAGTGATGACAGACACCAATATGTTGACCTGTTATGGATCTACGACTCCTGACTACGATGTATAGATTTTTCAAGCATACTCGATGCTTCCAGTTACCATTATAGTAGGTAAGCAGCTGGTTTTGCCATTGTTGAAACTGGGATTGGTTACCTACTACCAAGGCGAAGCATAAGGATTGTTCAACCTGAGGGAGAGGGACATATTCAGCTGGTTAAACAATTGTCCTAGCGATGCCAGCAGGACAACACCTCGTGTTTTTGGTTTTGGCGCTTGTGAAAACCACAACGAACAAAAACAGAATACCAACAAACTGTTGTTGTATGGTCGGGCCGTAGGAGGGCCTTGAAAGGAGTATGGCTACAGGCATTTTTTTTAGCCCATGGTGAGGCCCCACAGTCATAGGGCTATCACCATAGTCAACCATGAGGCTAAACTGTGGGACGATCATGTGGTTATCACAATATTCCAACAGTGCATGGGACGAAAAGTCAAGAAGATTGTACACACGAAAGCATATCCACCCCATAGTCATCCATCATTATCATCATTATTCCGTTTTTTTCGATGGTTGCCATGATTAAGAACCAATATAGATGCTGGCATATAACCTCACGGACGACTCATAGTCAGTTGCCCAACTACAAATGCTTAGTGTGAGAAGATATCTCTGAGTGAAAAACCTAGAAGACTGGTAGCCACGGTCAATCTGAACCAATGACACCACGCGTCACCACAATGGCGTCACCACAATGGCACCGCGGCCCCATGGCAGGCTGACCCGGAGGAACGGCCCCGTTCGGAGCGCCGTTCAGCGC
>VSDK01010372.1:426793-445704 GCA_009767595.1 Symbiodinium kawagutii | reverse complement strand
GGGAGGAGTGGATGGTAGAAGGGGGAGGACATGACAGGACCTGATTTTATCCCACTTGGGAGGTTGAACTACGATCCGTATCTGGGAAGAGTAGCCAGATATGAGGAGGGTAGGAGTACAGGTCGTAGCAGGTCGGAAAGGTAGAAAGGTAGAAAGGTGAGCTGGAGAGTCAAGAAAGTACTGATACAATGTGATACGGACATACATATATATATATTACATATATATATATACCTATTTTGATCTGAATTTTTATCCATATATATATATATATATATTTTTGTTAATACCTACAGTACATAGAATAGCAGGGTTCTTAAAACGGGGTAGCCCCAAAACAAATGGTTTATTGCAATTCATGGTTTACAATGGATGATTTGGGGGGGTTCCCTATTTCGAGAAACCACCCATAATTCTATGAGGTAGGGTAGTGAGGAAAGCAGGTTGTATATGAAGGCATGCGTTGTTTGTGGTAGATATCTGTGGAACAGATGGCACAGGCATCCAGAAATGTTGTTAACTATCATTGGTTTGCTAGCCAACCATCATTTCACCATCATCTCATGCCCATGTCATATGCACTCATATCTTTACTTCCAAGTCCCATACTTCATAAACAATAGCCTTCTTCCACGTACTATGATTGGTCAACATGAACCTTCCTGGACCATCATTTACATTTGGATCTATTAATCATTTATTTACTTCGAAATCAGCATAGTTCAACCATCACTCCACCATTTTGTACCATCGTGTCAAAAATCATCAGAAAGCATCATGTAGACGCAATTGACCTCTTATTTGAACGTGATTCAATCAATATGTAACAACTATTTGTTTAACCACGATTTAACCATCATTAGTGCGTCATTTAACCATGTTGTAAACAACATTAGTAAACGCATTCTTCAATCATCACTCAACCATCATTTAAGCATTACTTAACCATGACTTTACCATCAGTTAATCATCACTTTACCATCACTTTTCCAGTCTTAACCATCATTTAGCCATCACTTCATTGATGACATGATTTAAGCCAAATCAGCCTCTATTTAATCATGACTTCACAATTGTAAGAACCATCACTGAATCATTCTAATAGTTGAACAGGTGAAGCCCATGATTTAGCCATGATTATGATGTTTACGACATTTTTTAGCCATCATTTAGCCATTACTTAATCATCATTTCATTAACCATGATTTAACCATCACTTCACCATCTTCAACCATCTTCGACCAACATTTAACCATCACTTAACCATCACTTCATCAGCATTTTCCCATTTTTTCTGCCATTTCTGCAGCATTTCTTCAGCAGGTGGAGCACCCCTTCGCGTTGACCTTAGCGTTGAACTTGGACGTGCCCAGGTGCAGCTGGGCAATGACGGATGATGGAGACTGATGCGAATGGTGATCAACAGTTGGTTAAGAATTGGGATATAATCATGGCTATTAACAGTTATTCATTCATAATACAATTTATAAGTTGGTTCATTAATGAAATATTCTATAATCAGTTGGTTAGTTATTCATAAGTTGGTTAAGAATTGGGATTGTAAGCTGGTTAACCGACTGAAAGTTATGGATAGTTATCGAACAAATTGGTTAGTAATGGGGATTAATAATAACAATAGTTGTTCATAATGGCTAATGTTATTAATAATGGATAGTTGTTCAGAATAGTTAATAGCAGTTATTAGTGATAGTTACTAACTATTGTGAGCTATTATGGATAGATCTGATTAATAACAGTTAATAATCGGGATTATAGGTTGGTCATTAATCAAGACAGTTATGGATAGTTATGGCTAACCAACTGAAAGTCATGAATAATCAGTTGGTCGATAATATAATCAGTTGGTTGACCATATTTCTAATCAGAATGAACTGATGGTTAATCAAGATTATAGTAATAATGATAATTATAGTCATTATCATTATGTCAGTAAGGGATGACTAGGGGATAACCATGGGAGAAGCATGGGAGAACCATGGGATTTTCGAGGGTAACAATGGTCCAAAGAAGGGATTGGATGATAGAAATATTGATTAGCATTGATAGTCTTATAGAGAATTATTTTATGATTGAGGGGATAAGCAACTATATATGATAGGGGTTATAGCCACTAATAGATCATATGGCGGTTGCTCAACATATACGGATTAATAGGGATTATAATGTTGATAGGGATTAACAGGGGACAATTGCCAACAATACTGATTAATTAACAACATTGGTTAGCTACTTGGATTAATGGCGGGTTGGTTAATGATAGGGATCAATAGAAGATAGTATCCAACAATTATGGTTCTACAGCTATTATATGGGGGGGTTCTACCAACTGATTAGATATTTGGTACGGCATATGTAATGGTTAAGAATGGGTGATTATAATGGTTAATTCAAGGGGATCACCAACAACAATAGAATGGGTCATAATAATGGTGAATTATGGTGGTGATTTGGTGAATGTACCAATGATATGGTGGTTTCTCAAAATGTAGAGATTTACAGGGATTACAATGGTTAACAGCAGGAATTCATAGGGAATAATCACTAACAATAATGGTTGAACAGCTACTAGTTGGTGGTTTCTCAAGCCATAGGGGTACCCCAAAATTGTTGATTTAGTACTGCAAATGGTTAGTCAACTGGATGATTTGAGGGGTCCCCCTACTATGGGTATGACGGTTAACCGTCTTGGGCCCCCCGGAAGCTAATAATCATTTTACCAACGGTAACCATTGGACAATTCCCTTTGACAAACAACCACCAGTGTCACAATGCTGACTGATGGTGATTCTTCGAGTGCTAAAAATGGTTTGTCTTTAGGATGATTAGTGCCATCATTGTTGAGTGTCGAAAATGATTAGTATACTTGTTGTTCATCCACATCTCTGGAGGGATTCCGTGAGCGTGTGGAAGCTGTTTGAGCATCGAGGGATCATTGACTGGCTGAGCGAACTCCACTATGACGATGCATGCCCGTTCCTACCGGGAATGTTTGGAGTTCCAAAGCCTAAGCACACAGCCACAGGCGCCCCTCCGCTAAGACTCATCATGACTCTGAGGCCCATGAATCGCATACGAAAGGTTATTCAAGGTGACATCACGAACTTGCCCTCGGCTTGGGAACAGTTCTTACTGACCAGTGAGGAAGGAATGGTCGCAGGACATGTCTTACGCCACCTCTTTCAATTACCAACAGCCTGATTGAAGTACCTTAAACGCCAAGATGGCAAGCACATCGGGAGAGCTGCCTGTGAAATCTGTACCGCCGGGTGCTGCCTATCAGTTGGTCCTCTTCGGTGATGGCATCCAGAGAGTTGGTGGCACGCCAATTCCAGCAAGCTGCCAAAACAGGTACAATTGGTGGGAGTGCAACCAACAATAAGTGGTTGGTGGTTTCAATAGTCGTCCTTGGTAGAGACATTCGGGCCGCTTAGCTTCCCGCGTGACATCCCAAAAGTGTCGGCAAAAGTGTTGGTTGGTGGTTTCAATCAATTTTTATTTTCCGAAACGTAGTTATTAGCAATTGGTTGGTTGACTAATGTTTGTCATAGGGGTCGAAACCACCAACCAGATAAGTAAATGCGTCCCATGAAATGCATCGCTTCACTTTTATTGAAGTCCAAAAGATTATTGCTTCACATTTATTGAATGTATTATATCCTGAATTCAAAATAATGTAAACCTGTTTCATTTGCCCATGAGCCACCAGCTACGATCCTGTGAAATTTCAGCCTCATCGAAGTGTCAACTTGAGCGCCGGCTAGCAATGCCAGGTCAATGTGCGACCAAATCCCAGCCAGAACTGGCATCTTAAACATGTCCCTTGGGCTGCTTATGGCCGGGCTGCGATGCACTGATAGGTGGCGTGCGAACGCGATGCCCAAACTGGTTGGGGTTCTCAAATAGTGTTTTTTTCAATACAAGTGATTGTTTTGCAGGGGATTATAGTCTTTGATAGGAGAGAATAACCAACAATAAGACCAATATGGGGGTTTCTCAAGCCACAGGGTACCCCAGAAATGGTTGGTTTATTACTATACATCATTAAATTGATTGATAAACTGGATGATTTGAGCGTATCCCTATTTTGAGAAACCATCAAACCCGATGGCTGTTCAATGATGGCGAATGGTTATTGATGGTCATTTCATTGTTTGATAGGTAATGATGGGTAAAAATGCTCAAGAAATAGTTTTTATGAGTCAAGAATCAATAGTGGTTCAAGTTGGTTATATTAAACTGATTGATAATAATTGAACCAACCTCATTGAACCGCTAATGGTTCAGAATGACTCTGATTAACCATCGATTCTGAATGGTTGTATTCAGATCAAAGGTGATAGTGACTGATGATCTCGTTGGGCGACCAACAGCTTAAAGCATGTGTCCTCTAAGGAGTCTAACCACCCCAAAAACACCAGTCGAATGCTTGATGAAACAAATCTTATTATGACATTGTTGCGGTAAACAATTGCTGGTTTCCGCGATAACAATGGGTGATAATGGATTTAACTACTGTGGTGAATAGTGATCAATAATGTGCTAACTATTACAGTTACTCTCAGGTAATCTAACATAGCGATGGAAAATCCACCACTTATTGATTCCCACACGTCTGCCGCTCCGATCCCAGCTGCAGTGCCTCCAAGGCTAGCCAATTGGCGGGCCCATGGAAACAGTAGAACTATGAACATACAAACACCTAAGGTACCATGGGAACACATCGCATGGACCAAAGGGAAAATTTGAATTAGTTCGTCACCACACCGTGTTTCGACACATGCTGTTGCAGACACTTCAGCCGTTTTCGTTTGTCCTCGTAGTCCAGGTCATCAAGAGTGCTATACGTCCTCTCAAACATTGGATTATCATCAAAGCCAGTTGGAATACCCAGTGAATTCGTAGAAACCAGCTGTTGTAACATAGCCACATGTTGAGTGAGCTTCGGAAAAAGAGGCCGGACAGAAAACCCCGCAACCTTGTTCTTGAAGCCAACAAATCCCAAATGCCACCTAGTCTTTGCAAAGTCATGCGGTACAATGTGAATTCCCATGAACCGTCGAATGTGTGAGGCAGCAGATTCCATAATACGAACCAGATCCCACACCTGCTGGGGCAGGAGTAGGGCAGAAGGATCACGACCAGGGTCGCGATAATCCAAGATCTGTTGACCACGGTTTGCAATCCTAGGCATCTGAATGCCAGTTACGCCACAGAAATTCACTGTGATCTCGTACCATGAGCAACCCACACCATGTTCAATAGTTGTAGGCCATTTCAAAGTCAGCAGATATTGTACAATAAGTTGTAACAAGCTAGCACCTGGCATGAAAGTAGCTAAAATCCGATCCGGCAAGGTAAGCTCCTCCAAAAGGCATGCAGCAGGTGGATTCCAACACAAGGCCTTCTGAGTGGAAAAGAGTTTACCCCCATCATCAGAGCCTTGCGAGGTCTTCAGTGAATCAAAGGCATCCAAACGCAGGATTTCACATTGGGCAAAAAATGGTTGCAATTTGGCCAGCAAATCACGTTGAGCTTTATACCAAAGCCCAATTGAGCAGCGTTCTAAAGTCTTCCTTTCATGTTTAGTATTGCGATGGAAATAATTCATCCAAAATGTGCATATTCCCTGTGTTTCGTAAGGTTTCCGTAAGGTTTGCCGTAAGCACATTCAAGTTTCATGCTGCCGTAAGCGAATCGTAAGAGAAAATTATGTCATATCATGGCAGCTGGGCTCGAGCATCATGTCTGAGCGATGGTGTGATGAAGGCAGATGCAATTATCTAGTACATCAAGCTATATCAGCTTATCATACTGTAACAACCCAGGCTTCAAGAACTCCTACAACTGGGGTTGACTGTCTCACAGGATTCGTTTTAATTATCATGCGCCAAGCGCAAGAAGCAACTGGCGTCAATGGATTGGTTCGGACATCCATTTTGTAAATAGTTGGTATGTGCGGTTCTGGGGATTAGATCTATATCCCTGTGCCTTTGCCCAGCCAGCTCATTTGAGCAATGAAAGCGCCATCCATGTGTCAAGTTCGCTTGTGCGGCGCTCCCTTGCACGAGAAGACCATCTACCATATGAAATGCTCAGCAGTATCGAACCATTCTGCTTTCCTGGTGGAGCTCGATGGGAAAACCAAGTGGGAGTTCACAAGTCGTGGTCGCACCTACTTGAAGGGCAAGGTTGTGGAAGCGCCGCCAGTGGCTGGCAATAAGGGCAAGGAAGACAGCTCGACTCCAGCACCCCTTTGCGATGACCCGCCCCAGGGCATCAAGAAGAAGAAGGCCGGGAAATCAATGAAAGCAACCTATACTCTTTTTAAATGAAGGGGTGGACCTCAGTAAATTGTTTGCCCTTTGGGTTGCGCTGATCCCACCCCTTGTTCCCTGGACAGGTGGTGGCAGACCCCACGCTGGCCGATCTTGATGCAGATCCTGCTGCTACAGATGCTCAGCTGCTTGAAGCATCAGCGCCGGAGAAGGACGATGTCAAAGCTAAAGTTGAACCATCCAGCAGCGCCAGCGGACCAGATGAGCTTGTCGAAACGCCAGCCAAGAAAAAGGCGCGCATCGATGGTGAGCAGTCCATCACGCCTCCCAATGTGCTGGGCAATGCTTTCGGTGGCAAGCATGTTCGTTCATCTGGGTGCCTTTGCTGTGAGCGTCCACGTCAACCAGAGCAGAGGGGCCGTCTTTGTCCTCCGTGCTTGGTGCATTGCAAAAAGATCCTTGGACATCAACGCATCGATGACCTCATGGCCAATAAGAAAGCAAAGGATGAAGTGCGGGCTCTGACAGAAGCCCAGCAGCAGCAAGATATAGAAGACAGCAAGGTGGATCAGAGAGAGATGATGGCGAGATTAGAAAAGATTTTGAAATCCGTTCCTCGCCTTGAGAAATGCCTCGAGCGCCTGGAAAAGCTTTCAAAGGATTTCGATCTTTCAAAGGATGTCGATTGACGGGAAACCCTGTCAATTCTCATGGTGTTTGGTTGGGCTTGCCGGCCTGCAGGGGTTGCAGGCCACCATGCAGGCTTTTAATGTTTCCAGCTGCAACCAAGCAGCAACGTTCAAAGACACAGGCGATTGACTTTCGCTGCGTGATCCCTGGGGAAAGTTGTTGAGGCTGCTGTGAATGGTTTTACTGATTGTACCGTCCTTGCATCGCAGTTCTTTTTTACAGTGGTTAGACACGACAAAGTAGATTTCTTAGAAGTTCGTTTGGCCTCCACCGGCTGTACCATAAACAGGCCATGGAGATCATGACGGATATCCCCAACAATCTTCAGATCCAGTAGGGGCATCATGAGTTTACATGTGATGTATTCATACCTGCCGGTTCTGAAATCAACATTTTTCAGGTTCTGAATCCCAACCTACCGGCACATCAGACAAATCCATTTTGCCACTATTCGTAACAGGGCCAACCACGTGAAGGAACCTTGGACAGGTGGATCGTAAGTGGGATCACCGTGGACGGTCAATGGGATGACCCACGCATGGCAGGGTTGGCAGGGTTTCTGGCAGCATTCTAAATTCACTGCTTCGATGACCATGTGGATGTTTGATGGCGATTATGCACTGGATTTTTTATCATGCGATCACTTTTGAACATCCTTGTTGCCAGAATATTGGAAGTAGCTGGTGAACGTCACACGTGCTACGTGTCACATGTCAGTGTGTGAATCCCCTGGTAACCATCCTGTATCATCAATCTTTGGGGTAAAATCATTCCAGTGCATATTTATATTCATGTATTTGGCGTTGTTTGTTATCGTTTGGTGGTTTTGCTTCGTTTCGCACCGAGAAGTGGAGAAATTATCCTAGTTTAATCATTTTGGGAACCCCTCACGTCACACCAGGACGATGCAAACCCAACCCTGACCGCCAGCATTCGCAGGTGAACTTCACACATGTCACATGTCAGTGTGCGAATCCCTTCGTAACCATCTTGTATCATTACTCTACGAAGTATATGGTGTTGTTTTTTATCTTTTGGTGCTTTTGCTTAATGTCCCACCAATAACTGGAGAATTTTGACACGTTTTCTGCATGTTAGGAACCCTTCAACTCATACCAGGAGGTCACAAACCCAACCCTGATTGCCAGATCTCACACTCTCCAGTGGCGTTTCCCGAGTGAAACCAATGTGACTTTTGAATGGTCGAATCCAAGGATTACCGTAAACTCACCAATTTGAATTCCCCATTTCCAATGTCACACCGAGGGATTGCCGTAAGGTCAACGTAAGCGAATCGTAAGCGAATCGTAAGCGAAAAGTGTTGTGTCAGGCCCCTGGCCCACATGTTCCGTTGTCAAATCTAATTTATATGAATGTTATTGAATGTTTATTCTTGCCAGCTGTTCCTTCTAATAGGTTAATTTATTCCCATTGTTTCCCTTTTTTGCCATGTTCCAAGCCTGATCTTTCGCAACAACATGTTTTTGCAATGCAACGGGGCCCTCGTCCAAAGCCATGGTCCCAACTGGGAAAGAGAAGGCAACTTGAAATTTCACAAGATGTATTAGATCGCATTCTTCCCTGCATAGCTGCCCCAAATGATTTCCATGACCTGGTGCGACATCTGGCTGCGCAAGTGAGTAAAACTTTTCCAGCGATCAAAGCGGAAGATACCAAATGCTGGCAATTGATTAGTTACTTGTCCGAAATTCGTTCTTCTGACAAAGATTCCAACGAACCCAGCATCAGTGTGCAAGATCTCGATGCAGCAGTTGCACGACTGGGTTTCGAAAGAAAAACTTTGGATGAACATGGCTACAAACTGTCGAAGGGCCTTGCCATTCTTGCAGCCTCGTCGTCAGGAAAACCAAGACAGAAGATGGGCCGGCCTACAAAAATCCAAGATCCAGCAATGCAGGCAACAGTGTCCAATGCCATCAAACCACACCTGATTGAGTCTGAGCAGGTCGCAGTCATCGGACGTGGGTCCAAAAGGCGCATGGTGCTGGCCAAGCACTTGACGAAGACCAAGCACCGCATCTTCCAAGAAGATAGCAAACTACAGGCAGCAATGTCATGGCCGACGTTTCACCGCATCATGGCAACCTTTTTCCCCCATATCAAAAACCCAAGGCGTCGCACAGACATCTGTAACTTGTCCAATTTCAGTGGTCAAACTTTGCAATTCCAGTGGTTAGACTCTAAGTTTTTAGTGGTCGAACTCTCCAATTCCAGTGGTTAGACTCTACGATTTTAGTGGTCAAACTTTGCAATTCCAATGGTCAGACTTCACAATTGTAATGGTCGAACTCTCCAATTCCAGTGGTTAGACTCTACAATTTTAGTGGTCAAACTTTGCAGTTCCAATGGTCAGACTTCACAATTGTAATGGTCGAACTCTCCAATTCCAGCGGTTAGACTCTACAATTTTAGTGGTCAAACTTTGCAATTCCAATGGTCAGACTTCACAATTGTAATGGTCGAACTCTCCAATTCCAGCGGTTAGACTCTACAATTTTAGTGGTCAAACTTTGCAGTTCCAATGGTCAGACTTCACAATTGTAATGGTCGAACTCTCCAATTCCAGTGGTTAGACTCTACAATTTTAGTGGTCAAACTTTGCAATTCCAATGGTCAGACTTCACAATTGTAATGGTCGAACTCTCCAATTCCAGTGGTTAGACTCTACAATTTTAGTGGTCAAACTTTGCAGTTCCAATGGTCAGACTTCACGATTGTAATGGTCGAACTCTCCAATTGGAGTCGTTACACACTACATTTGTTTTGCTGTTTTCTGTTCTTCTACGTCGGTTTTAGAGCAACTTCCAAGGTGAACACTGCAAACATCTGGAGAAGAACATCTTGCCCAAGGCAAACCGTGACATGGACAAAGCCCGGGTCCGCTT
The DNA here is from genome assembly GCA_009767595.1 of Symbiodinium kawagutii. NCBI lineage: Eukaryota > Dinophyceae > Suessiales > Symbiodiniaceae > Symbiodinium > Symbiodinium kawagutii. The sequence continues at coordinate 435,812 of VSDK01010372.1, read as the reverse complement.
GGAACAGATCGCCCCCGACTATTTTACCAGTTTCGACAACTCCTCAGTTGTACAAACCCTGAAAAAGCAAGTGCTTGCAGACAAAGATTGCTTTCCTTTGCTTTCTCGCTTCCATGCTTTCGTCAACCAAACGAACTTCCAAGCGCAAAGTGCCAATGCTAGTTCCAGAGAAGGTTTGTCAAGGACAGCGCGCTTGGATCTTCACCGCACAGAAGCTGCAGTCTTGAGCCGGCTACATGCGCAAATTGAGCTCCTGGAAGCATACCGTTGGCACCAGATCTCTGCCCGTCGCCAAGACAAAAGTCTCCTCGCCTTGCAGTCGCCTGTGGCCGGAACGCCCCTCGACTATGCAGTCATCCAGGTGGACTTCAAGGAGAATGTGAAGTATCCACTTAGCCCCTGTTGAGCAATTAGATTTGGATTTTTTTTCTATGTTTGGTTCCGAGGCCCTTTTTCCCGTGCCCCTGCCCGAAACCAAGACAAACCGCTTCCCTGCCCAGCTAAGGCTCGCAGGAAACAGGAGACATGTGGCATGCGCAGAACAAGCTGTCGTTGACAGTGTGGGGGGGCTATGCAGTTTTGCCGGGGAAGGATGTTCCAAGCATTGAGATTTATGTGCTGATCATCACAGAAGTGCTGGATCACGACGCGCAGATCGCCACAATGCTTCTCAACAAAACCATTGGCATGGTCAAGTCCCACCCGCAAGCTGACTGGTCGAAAGTCAAGCGCGTAGTTTGCGCAAGCGATTGTGGGCCCCATTTTCGTTCCTACGAAAATGCAGCGCATTTCCTCTTCAGACTAGCAACTTGGCGCCTAAAAGATGTAAGTTTCTCTCTGCTTGGTATTCCATTGTGTGCTCCTCCCACAAATCCTTGCCCCCATGCCAGGTAAAGCAACTTCAACTGCCTGTCTCGGTTCTGTACCTGGTGGAACAGCACGGCAAGGGGCCATGTGACCGCTTGTTCGGATGGTCCCGTGCCTGGATTAATCAATACATTCAGAGCAAACCAATTTTCAACATCTCCGCCTTGGACGAGTGCTACCGCAACGGCGCCGCAAACATGCAGAAGGAAGATCCGCAAGGCCCTGTTATTCTCATACAAACTTTTGATCCGGGCCCTGACCGACCATCCGACAGATTCAGCTTGCAATGCCCCGGCCTGAAGATCAGCAGGACTTACAGCCTTTCTGGTGAGCTGAACAGGTATGCTGCCTCTGGCGTGACTATCTACAATCATGTTTTCACTGACACACCTTCCCGCGAATCATTGTCAGATTGGAAAATCGAAACCACTTCGCCTGACGAGCCGGTTCCCTGGCGACGAGGGTATTACGACAAGCCTCGATCATGGGAAAAGTCTGGACCATCCCCTGGTGATCAAAATCAAGTGACGCGTCGCTTTAGCAGCCAGAAAGATTTCCAATGTCAAGACATGCCAGCCCCGAAGAAAACACTTGAAGAGCGCTTGTCTGCAAAAGCTCGAAGCCTGAGCAAAGCCGCTTCCAAGTGGCGTCGCAAACGTGCACAACATGAAGACACGGATTCAGATTCATCCTCTTCAAGCAGTAGTGACAGCGCCAGTTCTTCAGATGCTCCTGCTGGCCCATCTTCTGCCCACTAAAACATGAGCCCCAAGTGCTTGGATTCGCCCTTGCCCTGTTTTGTTTGAAGTTTGTTGGCTGTGTGAATGGCAATTAATGTTAGTCAATGTTAGTCATATTACATGTCTTTAACAACCGTTCGCCGTAAGCGAATCGTAAGCAAAGGTTTGGTTTAAGCTTAAATGTAAGTAAATCCTTGGAATCCGTAAGCGATCCGTAAGTTTTGCCGTAAGCTGGAATTATCGCATTGCCGATAAAAAGGAGTTTTGAACACCGCTCAATTTCCCAGGAAAGGTCATGGAATGGTGACAGGTGTCTCTGGACACCCTTCTTCGCAGTTATGTCCGCCATCATATTACCCAGAATGTGATAGAGTCGCAAGTCACAGGTCACTTGTTCAGGATCCTGGTGTGCCTTAATCTTAAAAACCCGAAACCTACTCAGGTCTTTCGTCATTGCAAGTTGAGCCAGCATGAAAAGAAGGTCATCATTCGGCGATCCAAAATGACACTGCCACACATGTGAGGATTGAACCCGGCAAAAGGCATCAGTAGCCCATTGGGAGTCACTATAAATATCAGCACACTCAACTGAGCGAACTATCTGGATCATCGCAGTGAACTCTGCCCGGTTTATAGTTTGTGGACCGGTGGTCATGCCCACTTGTGTTGCATGCAGTGTGGGTGGCAACCTTTTCGTAGATCTCCACACTCTCGCCTGTTGTCTCCGTTGTGAATCATCAACACAAGCATCAAAAATGATGGACCGAGAGCTAAGGCGACCACCTTGCTCTGGGAAAATACAGGATCCGTCAGTAAAAAACACAGGTCTGTCACATCCATCCATTGCAGTCAAAGTCAAAGTGAAAGGATCAGGTAGCACTCTGTTGAAATGGGCAAGCTGCAACACATTGCTTTTCGGGTGCTTATACAAAACAGGAAGAAAGCAAAGGTGTGGAAAAGAATCCTTAGCCTGTTGAAGCTCATCCGCAAATTGCTCACGCAAGTTCAATGTACCTGGACACTCCAAAGGGAAGTGTTCCCGATTGTCATCAGCACCGCAAAGTGGGCAATGCAAAATAGAATCTTCAGATTCCTCACACCATTTCTCCCGCTGGTCAGCCCACATTGTACCCAGACATCGGAGGTTCGCAAGAACAGCCTGTTGCCTCTTATCTACAGGAAGAGGCAAATTCCTAGTTGCAGGTGCATCAATCTCAGGCCAGAGCTGTAGACCTTTTCGTTCATGAATTTTGGAAGTAAGCAATTTATCCCAAGCATCCCATAGGAAGGAATTCAAATGTGCAGCAGGTATATCCCGAAGAGAAAAACATCTCTGAAGATGATCACACAATGTACCATCAGCCAAAATGGACCATCCCACAGTACTCAGGTAGCAACAAAGCACAGAAGCAGGACCAAATGCATGTACAGGATTGTCACTCGCATTGAGCAAAACAAAACGTATCAAATCATCAGAGGCACGATCAACCATCATCAGTCTCTTCCATTGCATCAAGGTCCGTGAGACCACAAAGAAAAAGGGATCCACAGAAAATCGTGAGAGCAATGAGCAAGCAAGCCATGGACTTGTGGTACGCGTCTTGGTCAAAAGAACATTAGTCTTGGCAGTTCGAAAGGATTTGAAATGCTTAGCCCCAACATACACAATATCGGTGCCGAAAAATGACATTGGCCACACATTCGATTGAGTCAACTTAGCAGCATCATCAAGGTCAACCGGCAGCTTACGGAGTCGTTCCATCCGTTCCAAACCCTTAGTGAGTCGTGAAGCTTGGCATCCGTGTTGCGTGACTCTAGCAAAATGTTGAAACACCCCCAAAGCTTTCTCCGCAGTAGTGACAGAGATATGCAAAGGGTCACCAGTAATCTCAAGCGAAATCGATTGCCATTGCTTACGGGCTGCAGGAGAAGAACCCCATGCCCAACACTTTGCAGGGTCTGAATGTAGCCTCATGGAAAGAAGAAAACGATGTGTAAGGCGAAGAGCAGCCAAATGCTTACTCATTCCAACACCATCCCAATTCCAATCGTCGGCAAACACAGTGGTCCTAACATCCAAAGGTTCCAGCAGTGAGCTCCAACTGTAACCGATCATGACCATTCCAAGTACACTGATTGGGTCTCCCTCGGGGAGACCAGTGGTTGCATGTTGCGGCAAGCTATGTGACCCAAGCAGGGTGGCAGATCGTGACATATTCTTCATGGAGAGAAACCAAAGTGCAACATGTCGCTTACCCATACCACCACGCAAAAGCAGAAATTCCGTGGGTTTGCGACCAATAGCGTTGAAACACTTGGTGATGTCCAAGCTGTACCCTCCAGCATCCATTCCAAGGTGTAAGTATCGTTCAGATTGTATCCCATTACGCAAACTCAATGTATTACATGAGCGGCCAGGTAATGCGCCAACAATTCCATGGGGGATACGTGTGCTCCAGGCCTGCAAGATACGAAAGGAGACAGCCCTCGACCAAGTCCGATATAAAAGAGAAAACACAGTAATCGGGCGCATATCCTTAATCAATTCACTGCCGACAGTTTTGGGCACCAGGAAAACCCGTGAAGTCATCATCCACTTTGGCAAGCCACATCCAGTAGCCCGATTGAAAAGGTGGACAATAGCAGAAAGAAGCTTGTCAGACATGTATAGTAGCTCTGGCTGTGAAAATCCACATATTCCACGTGAAGTCTTAGGCTTTGTAGCCCGAATGGCCCTTCTCCAGTCAGCAAGGGTCAAATCCATATCTAGGTTCGGCATGTCCAGTTGAGGGACTTGTTGCAAAAGTGACACAAAGTCGCTCCACTTATCCAGCGAAGAAAGCTCATCCTCCCCATCTCGCATCCAATAGGGAGCCCAGTACTCAAAGAAGGATTTTGCAACATCGTCAGGATTGCAAGAATATCTGTAGTATTGCAGCTTAAACGAAGCACATGAAAGGGCAGGGAGTCCCTCAACTTACAACCTATCTTCATCATGGTCAAGTTTCAAGAGTTTGACAGGTTGTGCGTTCACCGAAGGATCATGCAAACATTCAACATTAAGTGGCTCGCTCAACTTGATCATCGGTTTTGACTTGGCCAGCTGTCGACACAAAACCGCATGAACTTCCCCTTGTAACTTGTACACAGAGGGAGAGGGAGTGGCATTATCTCTCAAAATGGCATGTGAAAGTGATCCACCAAAATGCAACATGTCAATGTTGATTGCATACTTGAAATGTTTCACGCGAACTTTGGCCTCATGCATGACACATGCATCTACGTAGCACTTCATGGCATCACATAAGGATTGCAGCCGCGCAAAACAGGGCAAACCAGGAATCCATGCCTGGCAGAGCTCTTTCCGAAGGCACCATGTGGCAAAGGAAGGCTGAAAAGACTTACAGCATTGGATGGCATACCACTCATTCACACACTGGGTAACCACCTGAGGTGGCAAGGTGGTATCTGCATATTTTCGCAAACGGCAATTGAGTCCCTGCAATCGACGCAGTTGTTTGACCAATTGGATATTCCTGTCCCACAAGGTCTCCGCAGGAGGTTCATAGCAACCAGCACGGGCTGGCTTAGGGCATTGTCGAGGTTTGTGGACTTTAAAGTCATTGAAATGGCCACGTTTGACTCTACGATTATGTCTGCAGGGCCATGATTGTTCATCTTGCATGAAGGCATTATGGCGGTTTACCGTATCATCATAGGCCCGTTCAAAAACTGCCAATCAATCCAAGCTGTCTGGTGAACTCAGCATGGGAAGCATCAGGATTGCAAACATTATCTGAAGATGGAACAGGCGAAGCAATATCAAACTGACAATCCTGCATGTGTTGGAACAAAGCACTCTCAAGGACAAAATCACACAAAGGCTCCGGTGCAGGCAACGATCTAGTGATAAAAGCATCTTTGGAAATAGCAAAATCAACAACAAGTGGATCATGACATGGAAAAAGTCCCTGCTGGATCACAGAGGCGTTGACGAACGAACATGCAAAATGCCTAGAGAAAATCAAGGTGTCATGTCTCGTGGAGCCATTGCAAGTTGGGGGCAAGTCGACTCCAAACTTCAAAGAGTAGGCTTCAAACGTTTCTTGAAAACCTAGGCTGGCAAAACACTTCCAGATCTCCAAATCCTGGATCCGGAGGTTAACATCACCCCCAATGATTGTTGGTAGGTTTGATTGGCCCACCAAGTGAAGCACAGCATTCCAAAGCGATACATTCTTGCGGAAGGCATCAGGAGCACCGTGTTGAACCCCATAAATGCAAATGAGTCGGACCGGACCGATGGTTGAATGCAAAATGGAGCTCATGACTCTACATGTCTCGCTGCAATGGCTTGGCAAAATATCACGATTCGGCCTAACACACAAGCATGTCTTGCTAATTATTGCCACCCCCATGGCCATACCCCTCTTGGACATGGATTGATCACGGCACTGGCGCTGTGGAGGAACCGGGTGACCAAAAGTAACATGCATGTTTTCTTTTCGGTAAGCACGAGCAATAGGAAGCTGCATCTGAGCAGTTGTGCTCGTTTCACTTACAAGGCAAACATCAAAAGCGAATTTGGTGAACCGACCTTCGTTGTGGTTCAGTGTGGTGGGATTGGCCACCGCAATTTGTAATGATCCTGTCGTCATGATGATCACTTCGCAGCTGAAGCAGGTGGTTTGACAGGAGACTCCATTTCTGCATCATCATCATCATCTGGCAATGCACGTTTGCTCACAGGATTCTGCAAAAGCTGGACCAGCTGCTGAAACTTGGAATCCAGCCTTCGGTTCTGTTCATGCACGCTCTTAGCAAAAGCCTGCTCAATTCCCCCTTGAATGGAGGATTGCACCTCATGGAGTTGGTGCTCGAATGCACCAAGTTGCTTTCCTGCATGGTCCATCTGTTGACAAAGATGGTTCTGGCCTGTGGACAGCTTTTCCAATCCAGCTTCCGCATTGGCAAGTCGCTTTTCAAAGGCAGCAAATTTGGCAGCTATCGGTGGGTCAACAGCTGTGGCTGCTCGGGCTGGTGTTGGATTACCACTTCCACTTGCGGCACCAGCTGAAGGATTTCCGTGAGTCTGCAAACCATTCTTGGCACGAAAGAGAGCCCATGAATCCACTAGGAGCTCTTGCTTCTCAGTAGGTTTATCAACATGCTTGTTGTCTTTGAATTGCTTGGGGCCAGCAAGCAAAGGATGCGCAGGCATTGCAACCTTATCTTTACCTACTGGTTTGATCAACAACAACGTGTCATTCAAATAAACATGAGCATGCGGAGGCTCACACTCTGCGCCAATGAGGAAAGCATCTTTACCAAGCTTCTTCTGTGTGGTGCCAGCAGGTACCGGTTGGATCTTGAACATCAGCTTGATCATAACAGTCTGCTTGGGGTCATCGCCCGGTTTCAACTCTTGCAAAGCAGCTTCAAAGTTGGAAACAGGAACCCGGACTGCCCATTTGTCCTTGGTGCGTGCCATGCCTGCATGAGAAGGGACACGGCTCAATGCGATGTTTGCCTCTGTCTTGTCTTTATACCATATTAAGCTCCAGTCTTGGTGGGAAAGCTTGTCATCGGTTTTCGGAGTCAAGTAGGCAAAGGATTTGCCACTTTCAACCAACATGCTGCTGGCCTGGCTCCGATGAATCCTGAAATGGAATTGAACCGAAGTTGCAAGGCTTGGTGAGGTCTTCTCTTTTGTGTTCCGAAGTGAACGTCCCCACACCTCTAACACCAAAGCACGGTCAGTGATGTTGAGTGCAGTGAAAACCGTCTTCACAACGTTTTGTTCAACCTCATCCCAAAGTTCAGGTGTCATTTCATCCCTCCACGCAGTTGCTGCAAGAACCAATGTTTCCGGAAGGGTCAATTCATGTTTGACAGCAGCAATACAAGCTTTCTTTTCCCCCAATTGCCATAATGCTCCACGCAGAATTGACCCGTCTCATCTTGGAGTCAAAGGCAGGAAAGGTGATGGTGTCAAAAGGTGGGCATCCCAACATATCTTGGTCTGAGTGAATGCACACAATAGCCAGAGGATCTGGCACGATAGGCAAGGTTTTCATGATCCACTTAGAAGCCTCTTCGATTCCCAAAAGGCAAATGCCTGTTTTCTGAAGGTCAACGTTTGGCAGCACAGGCAACGATTCCTTTGCTTCATTCACGAAAAAGTCAGGGCAAAGAGTGAAGTCGGATGCATCAAGTTTACTCAAAGGTTTCTGTCGCATTGCTTTCTGGATGGTCCGAGCAGCACGTACCTTAATGGGGTCCTCCGGGACCACAGGAAGCCCATGCCACTTTGCCATGTCAGAAAGATGAGCCCATTTCTTTTCAGCAGGCATGGCTTGCCTGAGTACAGAAAAAAGGCGGTTGGTTCCGATCCGTTGGGACCACTCTGTCGTCACTGAATCCAGGGAGTCGAAATTCTTGAAATCCGTGTAGTCAATGGTAGCCTTGAGGTGGAAAACATCACCATGAGCAGCATTGCACAATCCATGCAGAAAGCACTTAAATAGCATGACATGGATGGCATGTATCGGGGCAGCTGAGGCATTAACAGGTAAAAATGCAAGTTCATCATCTGATTGCATATGAAGCGTCCACTGATGTTTCCATCCCAAGGCAGTGAGGAAGGGAGCAAGAAAATCCATAATCAAAATGAAGTTGTCTTTCACATGTTCACTTCCGGCTGCAGCTTGAAAGAAAAAGATGGGCATCTCTTCACTCTCACCGACCGAAGGAAATGCCTGGCAGATCTTTGTTCGCAGTGCGTCCAACCGGTCCGAAAAGCTGCATTTCAAGTCAATGGCAGGCATCAAAGTTGACACTCGTTTTCGAAAAATGAGCAGAGGTTGTGATCGACTCAGTTGCATATCCAAATCCACATCACAAAGTGAGAGGTCACACACCCAAAAATCACCCTTGATGATGCCCTTGGAGAAAGAACGAATCCATTCACGTGGTGAGAGGAGTGCTTTGGCATTCGTCCATGTGCATCCATGCTGAACCAACCGTTTGGTTTGGGGGTCAACCAAATGAAGGAAGATACACTGATCCATCATGACTTCAGCAGTAAGGTCAACAAAGCTTCCAGCAAGATCCATAGCCAGCAAGTCATCTGACCAGAGCAAATTTTTGGATCGAAGCGCATCCCCCAAAGATACACCCGGTTGTACCATGCATTCAACCACATCTTGTTCATACACACAAGTCACCTTGAATTCAACCGTAAAAGCCACAGTGGGCATCACTGGAGCAATGAACTGTCCACCGGAAGCAGTGGCAGCAGTGTCCAAATGAGAGGATTCGCATGGTAGGAGAAGGGTACCATCATCAACAACTTGTATCACGGAATTCATGGCATGCATTCGGTGTAGAAGGCAACGGTCCACCAGTTCAGC
>VSDK01010372.1:379872-426783 GCA_009767595.1 Symbiodinium kawagutii | reverse complement strand
GCCCTTCGTGCAACAGCCAATGCCAGCAGGGCATGTGGAGTAGCAATGGCATTGCCAACTACAAGGTACCCAATGTCCTCAGGGAAGAACTGAGGGGTTGAAATCCCATGGAGAATAGCCAACTCTGCAGCTGCAAAGAAATGAATACCGTGATCACACAAGTGCAGTTCAGTGAACAATCCATCTCGTGTCAATGATGAACATGGTAACAGGTGTTGTCTCCCATAGGCAGCCATGACAGTGCGCAGACGATCCCCAGGTCCCTTGCATCGGTAGGAAAGCACTTCCTCACAAGAAAGAGAAGCTATCGCAGCCTTTGAAAGACGTGGTTCACGAAAAAAGGAGTGATCACCATAGATCTTCTTCATGTCTTCATCAAGCAGGAGTGCCAACAAAACATCATCCGGTAGCTTCCAGAGGGCACCAAATGCACCAATACCACCACAGTCATGCGGGATGAGGTCAGCATGTTTCAAGTTCATGGTGGGAACATGCTTTACCCAAACAGCCAGGTATCGTTTTCGACTGACCGGAGCAACACGTGAAAGATCGGTACACCTCTCCCAAAGCAAAGAAAGTCCAAGCCATTTCAAGATGTCACGGATGCATTTCCAGTGCGGGTGTTCACAAATGCTAGAAACATTCTCAAGGACAAGTGCATCAAAATCGACATGTCTGAGTCTGAAGAGAACTTCAGGCAGTAGGCGTCCATCAAAGTGATTCAAACCATCTTTCGTTGAAGAATTGCTCCATGGTGGGCATGGTGAGGAAACAATAACCACCACGTGGTTGCACCAAGGTACAAATTGTTGCCAAACATCGTCCAACACACTTGATTCAAGCATAAGGTCAGCATGAAGAGTGCCCCCACCAAGTTGGAAGCATGAGGAGGCATCCTGGAGAGACATACGCACATGTTGAGTATCTGGAAAGTTACGACAATACAAGCTTGCGATTTTCGAATCCTGTTCAACGGCAACAGTATGCTTCCATGTTACACCCTCGGCACTCATGTTCATAGTAGCCTGTTTCCATCCAGCAAAAGCGCCAGCAAAAAGCTCAACCAGCATCCAGTCATGTTTGTAACATGGCAAAGTCTTGGGGAATGCTCGGTAAAACCAGGCACACCCTTGAAACAAAGCACAGTGACCGGTTGAACTCGTTCCATCTGTTCCAAAGCACCATCTTCAAAGACCAGTGAAGAGTCAGCAGATCCTTGATTGATATTCTCATCATCCAAAATGGTAGAAGCAACGGAAGTCTCAGCAAAAGAGACATCACCAACCTGAGCCCCTCTCATAGAGTGACCACCATCATCATCTGGAAGGACATAATCAAAGTTGTATCCTGAGAAAAAAGCATACACAATTACCAGTTCAGAAAACAGACCAGCATCCGTCCACTCCTTGTCACTCATGGGAATTCGCAACTGCACAAGCTGACGTGCAGCTCGAGTCTTCTTCACATCACAATCATGTTCCTTGCCCCCGAAACATACACAGCACCACGCCAAATGACCATCAGGAACTGACAAAGTCCCCCGAAAAGTAGCCATAGTACCATCAAACACCACAGGGTTGACATCGGCAACCGAGAGAGCATAGGCATTGTCAACCTTCATATCGTTACCAGCCATGAGCCAGTCAAATTGCAGTAGATTACGTCCCAACCAAGAGTCGGACTTCATTGCACGCCCCAAAGTCCGCGCCCCAAGCAGCGACCACACCCACTAGCCGGTCTTGAAGCAAAGTGGCTCGGACGAACCTTCAGAGGTGATTCAGGAATTCAGGCAGGCACTCAGGATGGGAGAGCATGCCGGTGGAGTCAGCAACCGTGTCTTGCTGCTCTCAGAACTCTCGGCATCATCTATAGTGATCTGTGCCATCGCCGATACGATATCAACCAGTGAGGTCTTTCTAGCCACGAGCCCAGCACTGGTTACGGACGTCGACGACTGCGTCGATCACGCACTGGCCGACTGCCGAGTTGCTCCAGATGGTTTCTTCGGGAAGATGAACGTGGTGGCGCGTGTCGCTCGTGAATATGTGAAATCGGTTGGCTCGATCGTCAGAAAGCGGGCGCCAACTCCAAGAGGGTTCAACTTGATGCACCTTGGCCGCAAGAAGAGCTTTCGGTCGACTATTCAACGCTCAGGAGTCGGAAAGCCTGGCATGGCATTTGCTAGGGCAGAAGGGTTCATGACCCATACTTATTTTCTTATTGATGGTTTCCCAGGTTTTTTTACAAAACATGGTGATTTTCCGGTGCTATGTGAGATTGCCGGAGTGCACAGTACATGAAGGTAACAAATCATGTTTAGTACATGAAGGTAACAAATGATCATTGATTGATAAAAAATCATGGGCCAACTATTCATAGCGGGCTCATAAGGATTTCTGGGGCTGAATGGACCCTCAATCGTAAGATCTCTAAGGCTGGCAACTAGACATGTCGATTGGCGGCCAGCGCTTACCTTTGAGAAGCTGGATGCAAACACAGCTGGTTGGTGGTTTGATTGGCATGTTTGGCATGTTTTCCATAAACAACTGGTTAGTGGTTTCATGTAAAGTATGGGCCGCACTTACCTTCCCATGCTTGTTCGAAAAGTGTACGGAAAAGTGGTTGGTGGTTTCAATCATTTTTTATTTTCCCGAGTAGTTATTAATAATTGGTTGGTTGACTAATATTTTTGAGAGGGGCTGAAACCACCAACCAGTTAGGCATGTTCACCGTAAACAAGGCCAATTTGGCATTTTCAATGGCCGCATGATTAACCAAAAATGTCATGTGCATTGCCATTGGTTGGTGGTTTGATGTATTATTCGTTAATCATGGCCCTAGACATGAATAACAGGTTGTATGTTGTTGATTTGTCAAGATACCAAGTGTATAGTAATTTTGCGTTGAACGGGTCATTGCTTAATCACCATATCTCTTAAGTAGTGCAAAATAGACGCCTAGCCTTTTGATCATTGCCTTTCTAACCATTGTGCAAGCTACAAGTATCAGAATTATCAGACATTATCAACAAGTTTATACCTACCTATCCTTGTTGCGGCTATCAGTATCCACACATGATCGGCAAACATGACCCTTAATCTACCCCGTGCCTAGGCGAACGCTGCGACAGCTCCAGTAGTTGACGTGTTAGGCAGGACCCGATTCGCGTAATGAAGGCAATGAAGGCTATGGTTTTTTGGAGATTTCCATGGATGATGGTGCCTAAGGTCAGCTTATACTTGAGGATCATGGTGATTTTCCTTGATAGTGGGTTGATACCATGAACTCTGGTGGGTAGCGGTCCTTCATACCCATGGGTTATGGTGGTTTACGCGGGTCCCTGTGGATTATGCTGGTGGGATCCGGGTGGTGAGAATGGTTGCGACTACCCATGGCGAATGATGGCTAATGATGGTTTCAGGAGATATTCCTCTGATTGAAGTAACAGTTTGATGTGGAAACACCACTTTCGGGATAGATTTTCTGTAAAAACTGATGTTTTTCAATGTGTTTTTTTCAATTCAGGGGTAATGATGGTTGATTGTGGGTAAGCGCCCACAGCCAACAACAACCATGGCGCAAGATGGTTAATTTGCTTAAAATGTTACAGCTTGGTTTTTGTCCGGATTGTTTGTAATGGTTGATGTTGAGAACACACATAACAATGGTTAATTGTTGGTTTAGTGGTTACTTAATGTCTAGATAGCGGTTGTTTATTTTGGTGATTTTTTAAAACACGATAACAGTTAATCATCCCTACCTTCCACTTACCTGTAAAGTAGGTAATCAGGGAACCCCAAGTAGGGATGATTACCTGTTAGAAAGGTAAGCGGAAGCCTAGGGCATCACTTTTGTTTTGATGGTGGTTGATGAGTTGATATTGTTGGAGGATGGCAAATTGGGTATGGGTCAATATTAATCAGCCAACTAATGGGGGATAGTCACCAACAACAATAGGGAAAACAATGGTAAATGATGGGGGAACCAGGGGTACAGGGTTTTGACCCATAGCCAATTCTTAATTGTGATGAACAAGTTTGTGGTAAAAAGGGTAAATGGATGCTAAAGGGATAATGGTTTGATGATGCCTGATGTTTGCTTGATGGTATGTTTGCTTGATAACTGTTTTTGTTTTTGTTCAGTGTCCGATTCTGAGTCAGGATGCCTAATCATGGTCATCAAGTATTAAATATTGAATGATGCTTGTATAAGCGATTGCTTGACGTTGAGCAGCCATTGACAAGTCGATGCTTGGTCCATTGCGATTGATGGATTAGAGCTGGCTATTGGTTACTGATCGACAACTGGCTACGCATTAATCTCTGATTGTAGTGACTCCTTAAGAATACCCTATGCTTCCAGTTACCATGAACTTGTAGCTCACCTACCCTAGTCACAACAATGGTAGTTGTACCCGCTGGGTACCTGTGATAATGGCAACTGGAAGCATAGGGATAGTTATGGCAATGATGAGCCCTTGTTACATGAACAGTTGGCCTCGCCATGAATGGCCTTCGTTACAGGTCAGTTCTGATTGACCAACCAGCCAATTCTAACTAGGAGAATCTAACCAAGGCATATTCCTTCAACCGCAACACAAACTAAGCATAACTGACCATAACTAGCCACTGCCAACCACAGCCAACCAGAACTGACCACAACTGACCACAACTAAGCACAGCTGACCAGGCTCATCCAACCATTCATCATCCAACCATTGTCCACCGTGCTCCGCTTGGGATCTTGTTGTTGCACAGTGTTGCGCCGCGCCCAGGCGGAGTTGTAGCAGAAATGAATCAGTCATGAACCATGGTGATGTGGCTATGGATAAATATTAACCATCAATATGGTGGTTCACTAGTGGTTAGTGATAGGGGATAATAACCAACAATAGTAGTGGATATACCAACTATATATGGCTATGGGTCAATATTTACCTGCCAATAATCAGGGATGATAACCAACAATAATAAGGGAAATCATAGTGAAAACAGCCTGGTTAATGATAGGGGAACCAGGGGGACTAAGAGTGAACTGACCCACAGCCATGTGTTTTACTGTCTAAGAATGGCTATGGGTCGATACTAACCAACTGATGAGGGATAGTCACCAACAATCATAGGGAAAACCATCGTGATTTGTGGGGACCCAGGGGGCTAAGAATGGCCATTAATTGCTAATAATGGTTAAGAATAAGATTGGTTGATTAATACATATCAATGGGCTCTAGTTGTGGCTAAGAATGAGCTAAGGATGACCTATTAATGGTGAATACAATGATGATAGTGGCTAAGACTCTCGCCACTATAATAATTCTTATCGATAATAGTGGATGATATTGATTATGTTAGTAATGGCTTGGACTGGGCAATTAATGGCCAGCAATGATTGAACCATGGTGATTACTTTTCTTGGCATACTTCAGGGCTAATAGTGACGAGTAGCTAGCAATCATGGCCCAACCGTGGCTAATAGTCCTTACCTAAGACTGACTGATATGGATGCTAATGGCTAGTAATCCTTACCAATATCCATGGCTGATCATTTGCCAATTAATCGCTGATACTTGGCTAATAATTGGCTAACAGGGATTATCAATCATTAGAAACAAAACAAATGGTTTGAATTGGCTCAATTATCATGAGAACCCAATAGTCATGGCTATAAATGGCTACTAATGACTAGAGGGGGAGCAAGTTCGAGCTAGTGGCCACTAAGCACATAGTAGTTCATGATAATGGCTAATGATGGTGACGACCAATAAAAGAGAATGATTACCGCAAATAATGGCTAAAAATGATAATTGACTCTTACTGGCCAATGATAATTCATTTCACAAAAAAAAAATACCGCAAATAATCGCGAAAAAACATGATAATGAACTCATACTGGCCAATGAATATTTTTTTTTCTGGCAGCAATCGAACCATTGGTGTTATTGGATGTCAGTGGCCTAGTGGCCCATTATTTTATTGTTGATGATGATTGGCCAATCGCTGATTGTCAATGATGTGCGGTAATCATGATGGCTAACAATGATTCATAAATGCTAAATATTGATGATAATTAACCACCAACAAGCAACAATAAACCAACACAAGAGGAATGAGAAAATAAGTAGATCCAACCTGATGAGCCACCAGCCGAAGCCAAATGCTTATTAGCTCATAATTGGACAACGGATCTAGACATGAAAAGCTCAAACTGTTCGTGAGTCATGAAGTGATTGGAACCTGCGTTCTTTCAGCATGACCAACTACCAACCACGCAGTTCTCAAACTGCTCAAGAATGGGGAATACCAACCATCATAGCCATGATAGGAACATGAATAGGTTTGATGTTTTCGGGTGAATCGTCAACTGCCCATATTGAGAATTCACCACTAGGTTGATCATGAATTTCCTGCGTTGATGCTTCATAGTTACTAGTTTGTCATTTGTGGTTGAGTATTCCCGGGCATTCACCAAAAACCCCTGTCGAAGATGGATGAAGATAGGATCGAGATTGCTTATACCTATGTAAGTCACCACTTGTAGTAGCTGACCCATTTCTGCCCAACCTCTATCATTGCCTGGATATCCAACCCTTGTCTGATTGGATCTTGCCCCGCTTGCCCCCTCTTCACGCGCGCCATCACCCTTCGTTCATCCATGGAGTCGCACGGAGTCGGAGCACCTTGCTGCCATCAGGTCACTATGAATCGCCGGCAAAGGCTTTGTCGAAGCCGTGAGAGATCCGTATCGTTCTTCGTATAAAGTGGAAAGTGCCCTCGAGTTCACTGATGGTGACCTGATGGTTGATGAATGATGTTGATCACACATCTTGGATAATGAATGATGGTTAACAAATGATTTGAATGATTCATAGTACTTGATGTTAAATGATGATTAACATTTACTATTAATCAACCGTACCCGATTTCATGCCCCCTTGACGATCAGAAATATCCACATGTTCTGTTTGTCTACTAAGAGTATTACCTTTTGGTAGGCTAGCTTAGAGTGGAAACTCCATCCATTGATGGATGGTTCCCCTTTCGAAAGCTATTCTTTTTCGTCCAACAAGCGATGTCCAAGGACGCAAGAAAGTTGTCAAGCTGATGGGTTTGCAGGTCTCCCACAGTCGAACTTTCTGGGGTACAACCTGTGTTGTTGTCGCCGGCGAACGCGCTGCGCTGTGAACAACGAATCTTTTTTTGCCAAGCTGAGTTTCTGCAGTTTCTTCGACAAACAGACGCACGGTTTCAACGGAGGCGTTGCGGGCGTTGCACATGTGTTGGCACCATGATGCTCCATGGGATTCCCCAGTGGTTGATATGCACCAGTCTATCTTGTTATTTGAGCCAACCTTAAGCAACCATGATCATTCATGATTTTTGTTCACGGAGTGGTACCCTCAAACAGTATACCCACCTATGTGTAGGCTATATCTGCCATACATGGTAGTTACATGTAGTTACCCTACTCACCACCTGAGTTACCGAACTGGAACTTTGGTAACCACTATGAAGCATCGGCCATCCTCAAACCAAACATCATGAACATTCATGAACCATAGTATGATCATCATATAAATTGATTAAACATGAACAATCAAATAGCCACGGCGAGACGGTATGAACCATGATATATTTACCATCATCCATTCCATTCCATCCAAATATGTTCTTCCAAATGAACTTGTTAGTCGTGTCTAGCCAGCTTATCAACCCATCCACGATTTTCACTGTGAGTAGCCACTATCAAGCATCAATTACTATCGTTACCAGTTCAGGAACTATAAAGTAACCACTGTGCCTAAGAACAGCCATTACGTACTTAACCATTGTTCACTACTAAGCATTAATTATGAATCGTTTATTAGGCATGATTAACCATCAATTATCATCATAAACCTCGGCTTATGAACCATTATTCACCATGATTGACAATGATCAACCATAATCCATTCTCAATCAGCATCAACTATGATCAACCACCATCAATCATTACCAACACCTATCCACCCGTATCAATCATGATCAACCATACCTAACAATCATTAACAATGATGATCATGAACCATGATCAATCATTACCTATTTTATACAATCATCTAGCAATCATCATCTACTAAGAGTCATGATGGTTAAATCACTAAAATCATCTAACCATTCTTATACTTTGATTCGATCAACGCTTCACCATCAACCATTGTCCATGATCATAATTGTTCAACTCATGAGCCGAAGTATCAATGATTTTACCATTACCAACAAGGATCAATCATTATCAATAATCATTCACCATTATCATCTACACCTGGGCCAGGGGGAAGTTTAGGTCGAGACATGGATTGTGTCCGCCTAGCCGCCATGGAATCAACCATACTTATCCAGGACCCATGCTTCACCAGTGGGCGGATCGATCTCACGTTGGCATCCGCGCCGCTTCCGCCGATCCCTGCGTTGAACTTTTAGAGCTGTCGGAATCCTCCGCCACTGGAGGCTGCCTCGGTCGCCAATGGTGAAGCAGTGGAAGTTTTGTCAATGCTTTAGGCAGTGGTTTAGACGGTTAAGAGTGGCTTAATAATGCTTGATGTTGGCTAATTCATGGTGGTTGAATTCAGTGGTTGATATGGTTTACTGATGGTCTATACTGTTGAATCTAGAGATTTAATGAATGGTTTGCTGTTTGGTGATTCAATCAATGGTTGTGAATGTAAACCAATGTTGAAACTCGGTCAACACTTTCAAGCGGTAGTTTAGAGTGGCTTATGATCTGGTTGTTGGCTGGGAGGGAGCGATTCGAAACCAGGGTTATACCTATGGCCCTTTAAAGGGGAACATCAGGACTACCACAAGTGGCCTAACTGAATGGTAGTTTAAAGTGGATTATAATGATTGATGATGACTCATTATTTAATGATTAACGAATGGTTGAATGATGGTTACTCAGTGGTTTACAATGATTGATGGTGGTTTATTGACGGCTAATGAATGGTAAATGGATGGCTTCATGATGGTCAATAGTTGTTTATAAAGGCAAGTGATGGTTAATGAAGGACAGGCTGAATAATTTCCTTTCAGCTTAAAAGGAATAAAACCACAACTCAGGTGAATTCATGGGTAAAAAACTAATAGCATTAATAGCGCTTAGCAAACGGTCAGTTTGCTGATGCTTTGGATGAAGGCTACTGCTATGCCTAAGGGTCGATGATGGAGAATGATTTGCTAAATATGCTTACTCATGGGTTTGTGGTCAATGATGGATGATTGTGTGTTAATGATGACTCATTGATGGTCAATATCGTTCAAGAACTCAACAGTTTCTAGTAGGTGGGATATGACTGATTTACTTACCGTATAACCACTAAAAGTTAGACTTTTAGCCAGGCATCTGAAAGCCACAATTAATGATTAACTGATTAATAATCAGTTAACTGAATTAAATGAGCTATCAATTCACTGAACAATTGATTAATCGTTAGCCAATTAATTAATTGTTAACTGAAGGCTGATGGTATTAAGAAGTTCTTGTTAATCGTTAGCTGATGGCTGATAATGATGGTATCAAAATAAGTATTCAATGATGGTGTTTAAAAGTTGGGAGGTTCAGACGTGTTTGTAGTGATATGGACATGGGTCCGTACCACGAACCCAAACAAATGGATGGATATGGGATGTTCACCAAGTGTATAACAATTCAGCAGATACAATCAAGATGATGCACCACCACTTGCTGGCATACGGATGATTAGCTGGGGGTAACCCGAGCATACAGTTGCAGAAAGCACTGTGGTGATATGTAGTGACAGAAGATCATGACCCACATTCTGTTCATGACATTCTCAACATGATAACAACCTCTCGAACCAGTATCGGCCAAGAATCAGCAATGAACTGGTTATAATGCATTATTATGCTTCCAGTTGCTAATGTACCCGGTAACCAGCTGGCCTCTAAACGTTTAAGCCACTGTCAGCAAGAACTCTTGGTCGTTCATCACTTCCTGAACCATTCAATCCCACCATCAATCACAGTCAACTCGATCATTATCGTGTGACCGACTTGGCACAGGCGTCGTAATGGTTGTTGATTGGTACACTCTGACAAACTAACCTGGAAGTAGAAAATCCAGTGTTCACAATGGGTTTTATCCATAAAACATGGTAATGTTCAGCTAATCCACCAATTGATGATGGTTTCCCAGGGTTTCTCTTGAAAATATGGTGATTTACCCTTGCTATGTTAGTTTGCCAGAGGGTCAATCCCTCGGTTCGTTTTTCAGTGCACCACTGGAGCAACACCGGGGCGGCCACCTTTTGCTGGCGGAAAGAATCCGGCAGCGGTCAATCGGAGAGTGGATCACTGATGGGCCAGTGGTTGTCGATTGTAGGACCCATGAAGCATGCACAAATTTTCTAAGAAACCTGGGAAAATCAGCTATAACTGGTGGATTTTCCATTGCTATGTTAGATCACCAGAGGGTAGGTATGGTACAAGGTGGCCCCCCTAGTTATAACTTGGTTTTTAAAGCCACTTAACTATAGTTATATCTACCATAACTGGTAGTTACCCTAGTTAGAAGCCAACTTAGCCAACTCAGGGGGCCCACCTTGCACCAATCAGGGGATATGTAAAGGTAGTTGCTGACACTGCAGCGGAGTAGGTCGTTTAGGTATCAGTCAGGTGATAGTGGGAGGAAATTCGTGAAAGTTGGAGCTACCAAAACCAACAACAGTGTGAGGATAGCTCTGAACAAGCAAGCATGATCATGGTTCGTATAGCTCTGAATAAGTAAACATAGTCGATCATAATCACCTACCTCTCAACCAATATGACATAACTTGACATAACCACTCTGCTCGGCTCATTGAGCCAAATTTCACCCCGCTCTACGTTGGTGGTTGGTCACAACCAGTGAAGTTCATGAACTTTGAACTTTCGCTGGTTGAACGGGGTGAACCAAACCATGATCCAGATACTGACTGTATGGTAGATTCATTTACATTACTGGGTCATTCTCTATTTTGCTTTCTCGGTATGAATGTTGGTGAATATACCATACCTGGAATTTTCCAGGTGATAAGAATACCTCTAGAACCCCAACTGTAAAAAAGAAACAAAGCTAATTTGATTAATTTGGAGATTAATTTGGTTATTTGCTATTTTTTTTCTCCAAAACAGCTAATTCGGCAGTGGGTCAAAACCCTGTACCCCTGGTTGCCCTATCATTAACCTTTGTTTTCCCTATTGTTGCTGGTTATTTGGTTAATATTGATCCATGGCCATTTGATTGATTTGGAAAGACACTGCTAGCTGTTTACGAATGATCATTCGCAGCTGCTCCAAACATGATCCCAGCAGTAGCTCACCGTTCGAGAAGATTATGTTAATGGCTACCCAGGATGAAGCTAAACCCCTGGTTGATTAACGAGCCAGGGGGTTCCCATTTTAATGGAAAACCAAGGCTTTTAGGGGATACCCTCTATGAATAAACCATTTGTTTACTAATCCTGGGTAGCCATTAGTGAGTAAAAATGTTGAAAGTTCACCTTGAGCTAAATCAATAGAAACAACCGAGCCAGTAATGCTTGAGATTCGATTGGTAAAAGAAACGTGATCAATATGGCTCGTTCAGCTATATTGATCAATCCCTACCCACAGTAGGTAACCAGGGAACCCCAAGTAGGGATGGCTATCATAAGGGTAACTGGAAGGGAAGGTTGATGCTGATGTGCTGATCCCAGTGGGGTGAACTTGCGAGCAGTTCTTCCCTTCAAGTCGAGCAGTTTTTTTGTGATTGATTTGTCAGTGCAACCCCCAAGCGTACTCCTGGAAACAGCGATCCTTCCAGTCGTTGGATGACCAGTTTCCCCAGGGGATACGCTTTTGGGCAAGGTTCTGCTGGTAGTTTACAGGAGGTTTCTTGGTGATAGAAAACCTAAGCCATCACACATACACACACAAATCGTGGAGATTGTCTGTAAGAATTAATTACTTGTGTTTTATCATGGGAGGGTCTTGAACAAGATGGAGACAAATAAAGGAAGTAATGAGAATTAACAGATGTCAATACTGTCAATACTAGTAAGAATTACTTGGGTGTTGCTTGTGCTTCGTCGGATAGTGGTAGAAATTACTTGAACAATATTGCGGAGAGATTATTATGGCCCTTCTCAGTGATTGAATTCACCTCATAGGAAAGGTCGCTTTTTTTCAATTCGAGCGAGGACCGAACTCCCATCCGTTTCTGCCTTATCGGTCAAAACGAGCTGCCGAGCCCGCTGCGGGTGTGGGTGCAGCGAGTCGGCCAGATACCGAGTCGGGTCCCGCCTTAATTGTCTCGAAACTCTTTCGCACGATGAATGGTTCTCCACGGTTGACAATGGTTACGCTGCTGGTTCATAGTGATTACAAAAGCTGGTCAATTGCACTTAGTCATGATTTATGCTGGATACAGACGAATGGTAAGGACCTGCAGGGGGTGAAATGCTAATCACGCGACATGTTGCTGGATTCATTGGCTGTTGCAAGGTGTGCAAAACTACCTGGTTGATTGATGAATATTGGCGAATAGTGGTGGGCCACATGGCAGGGAAAAGCAACTAGGCTGACTTCCTACCTGGGTTCTGATGTTTGGATGAGACATATATGGGTATGAAATTGTACAAACACCGGTGTTATGGGAGAGACTGCTTGATGCACCCCAAGAGTGACCTGGGGAATGATCAGATAGATACCAGGCTGCTGGTGAGCATCCCGGAAGAGAATGGGCAGTCAGCGGGCCCAACCCTTGTTGCCAGGTTTCTTACATGGATCGGGGTTGTAGGGAACTCAGATGATCAAATTAGTTGATCTTTTTTGTAAGTGGTATGTGGATAAACTTACATATGGCATCACATCATGTCGATCATTGTCCTGTCGCCTGATCGGAAATGAACCGCAACAGACAGCTTAAAGGGTTAGTGTATAGCGGTGCTGATGCTTGTCGAAGGTGGTGGGTTTGTAGGCCTCTTGTGCGATGGACACATCCATAATTTCCATGGTTGGTGGTTTAAACATTTGTAAAATGTTTCCCAGATTCAAACTCTATATAGATATGATATAGATAAAAAAATGGTTAAACAACTACACATATACGAGTTGGTGGTATGATCCCCCCATCTTTGGGATGGGTGGTT
Source organism: Symbiodinium kawagutii (assembly GCA_009767595.1). Lineage (NCBI taxonomy): Eukaryota > Dinophyceae > Suessiales > Symbiodiniaceae > Symbiodinium > Symbiodinium kawagutii. The sequence goes on along the minus strand of VSDK01010372.1, from coordinate 413,618 downwards.
GGTTGATTTATATTTTCAGGTTGCACCACCAACATCATGAAGTCCTCAAAGTCGGCTCAAGTACGTTTTGACGTCTAGGGCAGGCCAACACGTTGCCGGGCCATGTTAGACACGACTGACTCCCATGGATGGAGAACTCCCCAAAGCTGGTGGACCAAAGTCCCGGATCTAAATGTCTCGGCAATGGATTTCGAGCATTAGCCACTCATGTTTCAGTCTGCGCTAGAGCATAAACACAGCCATGGCTAATCATCAGCTTATTAAGCATCATGGCCATCAGGGCTAGCCAACATCACATTAAGCATCATTTACCATCACCTTTCAATACCCATCATTTAACTTTTAATCATCATTAACCATCATCATCCACGAATTGACCATCAGTACCAACCATTACTAACCATCATGAACTATTATCACTCATACTTAACCATCATTAACCAGCATAAACCATCATGAAGCATCATTAACCATCATTTACCATCAGTCACCACAACAATCAACATACAAAACACCATGATGAACCTCAATCCATAGCCTCTTCCGCCAAGCGGCGCGGCCCCATGGCGGTTGTTCCACCGGGAGAAAACCGGCTGAGAACCATGGAAAGCTGATGGTCATGAGGCACGAAACATGGTGCTTGATGCATGCGTTCATCATGGGTTGCTCAGTGAAGGTTTATGAAGATATGGCTATGGGTCAATATTATCCAACCAATAATAGGGGCTTCTCACCAACAATGATAAGGAAATCAATGGTCAATGATGGGGAACCAGGGGTGCAGGATTTTGACCCATAGCCATATCGGATGATATATGATCTAAATATCCATCTTCATTCATCTACCACCAGATATCCTAAAATAGCAGATGGTGGTTTCTGACAATAGTGGTACCCCCAGTTGTCATTATGTTGATTTATCATTTTTGGTAGTAAATCAATAATTTTGGGTTGCTTAATGAAGGTTGAATCATGGGTTGATTAAGCGGTTGCTGTAAATGATGGTTTGATGAAGTGGTTGCTGTCACTTAATCATGGGTTGCTTCATGGTTGACAAATGCTTTGCTTGTTGATGATAGGTTCATGGTGGTTGATGATGGTTGGTTTTGAAGCCGCTGTTTCATGGATCCATTTGTTATATTCGATCGGGCCTACTTGGGGCTACTCGCGGTTTTCAACCAAGGCAATGGCTGTTAGTTACCCACGTTCTGGCTGATGAAATGATGTCTTTTTACATCCATACGCTCCAAACAAAATTCTACAATATATCTAAAAATGTTGGAAACAATCAATATTGTGGTCGATTTCTAGAACATTTGTAATCAATATATATATATATATATATTTATATTTATATATCAATATTCCTAACAGTCTGAAAGATCTACGATATGTCAAACAATGTGGTGAATTATCGGTAGTGATCAATATTAATTTGCCAACCACGGGTCGAGCAAACGTGTGTGATGATCATCCCATCGGACTGGGCCGCGAACAAATGCAGGTTGCAGCGCTAGCAGCCGCTGCTGGGTCGTCCACAGCCATGGTGGTACCTCCCAACCATGACCAAATGGCTATGGGTCAATATTAGGAAACCAATAATGGTGAATAATAGCCAACAAACTATAGGGAAAATAATGGTTAATGATAGGGAACCAGGGGTACAGGGTTTTGACCCACAGCCAAATGATCATACATAGGATAACTAACCAGCGTGCTGAGTAGCACATCATTTCTGGATAAACCCATATGTCCACTGCAAGATTAAGAAACTTAGCTTGCGTCTGATAAGAGTCACCAAAATGAAGCAGGGACGATTTCAAACTCATTGCAAACAGGGATCCAGGGGCGCCCCTTCCGCTTCCGAAGTGCGAACAGCCTGAGGTGATGCTGTTTTGTTGTTGGGTCATTATCCGATGTTATTGACAACTGCTACCGCTACAACACTGCATACTTTGCCGTGTAACTATTGATGATGGGTAACTAGTTTGTTTCTCCATTTGTATTGATATAGTTGACAATCACCAAATCAATGTAACAATTTTGTTATACTAAGTGGTGCTATCCTCTTTATGATAAGCGCACCAGTTTTGATCACCATCAGCCACCATTAGACAAGTCATTGCTGGCTTTGTTCAACAAAATCCGAACTCAGAGACCCAGATCCACAGCCATCCACCGGTGCCCCACCATGGTAGACCTGCGCGAACGAACGAACGCGCGAGGAGCCATGGCATTTGCAGGAGGCGCGGACAGCGCTGGTCACAGCTGGATTCAGCTGGTGATATCGCTGCTTTTGCTGATGCAAAACATTGCCATTCAGTGAATCAGAAACAGGAGGGTTGTGAATCACTATAACTGTGGATAGTTTTTTTCATATTATAGTTCGATGACTATGATCGCCATAGTTGTTAATCACTACGACTGTGGAAAATGGTCAAGTACTGTTGATTGTCGATGGTTCGTGGGAATTGGTAAGCAGTTCTAAATCAGTGGTTTCTTGCCATGTCAGCTTCACCCAAGTTGACGCGGGGTCCCCCTCAAATTCATGCAGACCGCTGGTGACCCTCAAGAATGGCTGCCAGGGCCACTGGTGGGGATCTCCTATCAACCTAAAGTGACTGGGGCCCCGTACTACAGCGACAACTGGCGTGTTGGTGGCTGAATTCCGGGCATCAAGATCTCGGAGGCGCAAACAGCCTTTCCTTCTTAGGTGTTTGTTGCGTTTTGGGAATCTGGATGGCGCAAACACCCACGAATTCTTAGGTTTTTGTTGTGCTTTTGGGATATGATTGATTTACCATACAAGCACTAAAGATTTATATTTTTAGCAAGGGATCTAGTTCAGCCACCAAGGAATTAGATGCCAATGCCGACCATTGATTTCGGTTCAACAAGAACATATCATCAACATTCTCAACGGCCATGAGCAGCAACGTGAGTAAAATTAACCATTTGTATCAAGCCAATCGGTTCTGGTCATTGCTGGAAACCTGCCGCTATGCGCAATGAACTGATCAATGAAAAATTGCCAATTTGGCCCTGAACCGACCATTGACAATGATCAATGAACCAATTTCAAAACCATCAACTATCAACCCAGTTTACCAGAACTCACCCCCGTTTCACTCCAACCATTTTCCATCAACAGATGGATTTCATGCCCGCTGCACTTGCAATGTGACTCGTTGCAAAGTAGGGTGGTTCTGTTAGGGCTTCCAAGGGCCAGATTGACCTGTGGGATGTCCAGCATCCATGCTGTTCAGCGGTAGCTGGTGTCATGCCGTGTTCCTTACGCCGTAACCGACACTTGCAGCGACAGCTCAGCCTGCACCTGGAGTCATCATGGTGAAGTCTGTTCGAACCAGCGCTGTGTGATCTGGCTGTGCTCGCTGCTCTTGGCCGTCACCGCTTGGTACTTTTTGGGGCAGGAGAACTCGTCCGTCAAGAATTCCGAAATCTCAATCGGCGTTCGCGATTTCTCCAGATTCAAATCCATCGGACTATTTTTTTGATTGGATGAGACCTTGCCCGCACATTTGCACGCCACGGTGAAGCTCATGAGCACGGAGAGAGTGACGAGCGCAGGGCTTACTTCAGCCACCAAGCATCGATGAAACACTTTCCTAACAACGATTTACCATCAATTAGAGCACAATCTTCAATTTGCTAACTGTCATCAGCAAAATTGGAACCATCATCAACAGCGGCTGTAACCAACATGACCCGCTTAGAATTAATCAACCAGGAATTATCAGCACTAACTCCAGGCTAACGCTTCACCAAAACATGATTTGCTAACCACGAATCAACCGGGAATTATCACCACGACTTCCAGGCCAATCATCAACCAACTATAATCAATGGTTAAAACCAACCAATGTCCAAGCATTCAACACAGTCCAGCCAACCATTATCAATCCATCAAATAACATAAAACCATCGATTCGCTCAAAATGGCTAACCACCACCAGCCATCTTTGACCAACTAAGCTACCATTATGGCTGTGGGTCAAAACCCCGTACTCCCGGTTCCCTATCATTAACCATGATTTTCCCTATAGTTTGTTGGTTATTATCCACCATGAAATTGGTTGGTTAACTGCTTGACCCATAGCCATATGATCTGGATAGAAATCAACCCTTCAGCACCTTGGAACCAACCCTCTTAGCGCCAGGCAAGGTGAGAACTTCCAGCTTGTCCGGCAGCAGTGCCAGTGGGCCAGGGGAACCCAGGGGAACCCAGGGGAACCCAGGGGAACCCAGGGGAAGCCAGGGGAAGCAGGTGGCAAATGTGTATGGATGAGGATGACAATCATGACGATGAGGATGATGATCATGATGAGGATGATGATGGTGGTGATGATGGTGATGATGATGATGATGGTGATGATGATGATGGTGGTGGTTGTGGTGATGGTGATGGTGGTGGTGGTGGTGGTGGTGGTGGTGGAGGTGGTGGTGGGTTCACAATAGTTGGCGATAAGGACTAATAAACAACAATAGTAAGGTTGATGGGTGATGCTGATCTATGATGGGTGTTGATGATGAGGATTATTGCTGTAAGTGGATGACTGGTTGGGTCTGGTTGCTGCTGATGGTTGCTGATGATTTAACAAATTCATATTGGTCTAATGTCTACTGTAAGTGATGAAACAGCTAACAGCTAAAACACATCAACGTAACATCACCATGATTTCATGGCATGGTTATCACCGGTCTCATTGTAATTCTTACTGTTGGATGCTTGACGATGATGATTACAGCAGTTGAATTGAAGTAATTACTCATGGTTTCATAGTTCAAGATCCTATCAATAAACGGCCATCAGTTCAAGCAGAAATAGTTTCTGATCTAGCATCCAAAATGGAGGTTCTTTTAGATAAGGATCTACCATTTATGTAATTTGGATTAAATGTTTGGTTGGTGGTTTCAAAGCATGTTTTTCAAAACTATGCCATTTGGAGAGGATGGTTTCTGATTGGTTTGCACATTTGTTTGGGATGGCTTGTAAAAGAAGCACACTGCATGTTGCTGCAAGAGCATGTTCAACCAAGAGTATTCATACTTTCATCAACTATCCATCATTGGCCATCATCGTTGTCCATCATCAATGAACCATCGGCAATAGTCATGAACCATCATCAACCATCCATTAATCCATTTGACAACCATTTGCCTGGATGAGCCACAAAGAAGCATCTCAGGAATCGCAACTCACCCCCAATGAACCAATTGTCAACCAACCCCAAACTAGTCACTAAAGATTGATCTATATAGTTTATTAACTATCTCTGTCATGAACCATCCGGAGATATTATTCACCAATGAATCCAATGCTGATTCAGTAGGAACTAAGCGTTAGCTTCCAGAAATCTACCATCAGTCAGTCAACCATCAACTATTCATCCACTAAACAATCATTACTTAATCATATTTAATTAAACATAAACCAACAAATCATGTTAATTACCTTGTAGATCTGTAGCATCATTAATCCACTATAGTGACCAAAGTAAAACATTTCAACTTTCTGGCCTTCATTTTTACCATTACTTACCAATCGGTATAGCATCAATAACCGGTCTGTAGCATATGGGCTGGCTATTATCGTTGATGGCCAACTCATCCATTGATTATCCAGCAGATGCTGTGGCATCGCTGATTTTCCAAGCATCGTTTGATCCCACAAGCAGCCGAATTAGAGCTGCTCAACAGCAAACCTGTCATCCATTCGATGGCTGGGACAAAAATGCCGACCTTTAACAACTTCCCAAGCTAATCCCTTGGGATGCGCATCCAAGCATCAAGCATTAAACAACCATGGTCAACCATCGGACTTGGTTGTCCACCAAAAATCAGCCATTAATCATCATAACTGACTCCAGGTGTTTTTTTGCCCAACCACTAACCAACCAGCATCAATGCTATTTACCAAGCACATGATGAAAGTATAAAAGCAACCATCAACCAACTATCTTCACCAAGTAGCTCAACCCTTATCAACTAAGTAGAATTCAAGCCAACCAAAGTAACCGACCATCACCCGGCAATCAATTCCCTAAGCATCACCAACCAACGGCGTTCACCCACCACATTCACCATTGAAACCTCCATGATTCGACCTGACAACGAGGACCGTTCCTCCGAGGTCCCGTCCGGGGGGACGTCCGCGCAGCACTGCGTCATCCGCGTCGCGGCCTGGCCTGGCCAGGCGGTGCGCGAGGGGGTAGCCATGGTTGGTACCATGGTAAAAATTATCCAGCGGGCAAAGCTCACAGACGGAAGCGAAAGAAGAAAGAAAGACCATGGTAAAAAGGTGATCTATGGTAAATTATGGGTAATTATATTAGATTATTATAATGGTATCATAGCTAATTACATGGTACTAGAATTACATGGTTATTAAAGGTTCTCTATGGTAAAAAGGCCGTCTAGATTATCTAGAGGGGACTTGTAATAGGTAGAAAGGCCGTCGATAAAAAGCCTTTCTTTGTCCCTGCCGGCTCTGCAGAAGGTCGTGGGCCGTGTGACTCCATAAGTCATTTCGCTGAGTTCCAAGAAGAACATTGCGGCGACTGCATTGGAATCAGCTGGTGAAAGAACCGCTATCAGCGGCCCGGATTGCAAGCAATAGCAGCTGCTTCCGTGGCGGCTTTGAGGCGGCAAACTGGCTGGGCTGGAAGTAGACGACGCTTTTGCCTGCGAGCTGGAGGCCAAGCTGACTTCTTGCTCAGCTTGGGTCTCTTGTCCGATCCACTTGTATCCAAGGAGAAAGCGAAGGCAAAGGTGAACCCAATTTGTTGGGTCATATGGTGGCTAATGTGATAGTTGCTATGCTTAGCAATTATCATTGCTATAGACAAAGTGCACCGATCCATAGATTAAGCCTTTGCATACCAGAGTGCTTTGAGCAAGCTCTTGCAGTTTGGAACCAGCGCTCGTGCCACGAAAATGGCTGGAAGATGCTGGAAGCTATTGAGAGAAGCCTGCCATAGAACCATTAGCGCGGGGATCACTTGATGTTTGACATTGCCGGATTTGTCCGATGATGGAGGCGAGGACCATGGGGAATGATGCAAGGTATCGTTCGCAGTTGCACCGTCAAATATGCACCCTGCCCAATACATTCCTATGGAAAGAGGTGAGGTTCGTTGCCACCGAAGAAAGCTTTGTCATCTCCACTGGCCGACCCGTGAGTCCCTGGAGGTGAAATGGACAACATCTTTATCATGTCCGAGAATCACACCAGCGGAGAACACTTCCAACGGAACCTGAGGTACATTGCCTTTTTGAAGGGGACGCTCCCCACTGGTTGATATTAATACCGTGAAGATTTGTAATGTGATTTATAAAAAATGAAGGGTGTCGAGTGTCGGGTTAGCCATGGTATGTCTTCTTATTTAGGTTTTTCTAGAGCTATATGTCAATTTTTTGGTCATAGTACCCTAATTATAGTCTAGCTATTGGTAGTATATTGGCTAATGGTTTGATTGACATGTTGTTCTCCCGAGTAGTTATTAACAAATAGGGGTTGAAGACCCCAAACAGTATAGGGTTATATGATAGTAAGGGGCTAAATTTGTGCCACTGCTTGTGGTGCCGACTATCAACCGACCCCAGACCGAACTGAGTATATTAATTTGTCACTTTTGTGTCGGTTGTTTTGCATGACTTATAAGACTTGGTTGATTAAGTATATTGAACTATCAGGAATATGTTTTTAGTTTAGCTTGGATATTGTTTCTTATTATCACCATTTTGTACAAGAAGTAGTTTTGATAGTTGGTCAATCATATCATTATTGAAAAATAATTGGTCACTACCGAAAGCAGTAGTTGGCAAATTAGTTCTCATGGTTCATGAAATGACTAATACGTATGAATACCTGTTTGATTTGGATAGATTATGTATTTGTATTGGGTTTGATTGATTAAATTGTTTGATAAGTTTGTGTATTGTCATCATGGATTGCTACCATAGCATGATACCTATTTTTGGATGTTGATATACCTTACGTTGCTACCACAATACTTTAGTTGGTTGGTACTTTTGGTGTTGATTTTCATTTAGAATTGAATGTGGATGGTTTTTTGTCATAGAGGTACTGGTATTTAACGGTATTGATTGTTTCTAGAGTTTTTTCAATACTTCTTGTACATTTTCGGACGATTGCCATAAAAGGTAATATTTGATATCGCTTGGTGAATCAACATTTTGTCGTTACGTATTTTTCCAAAATTAAAAATGGGGTGGCTATGACAGTATCCGTCAATGATTTTTATAGTTACCATTTGACAATGGTTGTTATTTAGGTAATTATATTTCATGACCTAGCAATGCTTACTATCCATGCTGGCACTGACCATGGTTGGCTGATAGAACGTGTCACTTCAAAATTTGTAGTAATATGGCGAGTAAGGTTTGATGGTCATATCAACCAACAATTCAAATCAGTTGTTGGCAACCATGAACTGTATTGGTATAATGTGAACATGGCTAATTTATTTCATTAACTTTGATGAATCATCATGGGATTAAAGTGGACTTAGGGCTTAGTTCACAACGGTTTGTTTGCTAAATTGAAAAAATCATTTGCGAATATGCTTGGTGATCGTTGTTGCATCATTCGTTAAGGGTTTAGTTACTTGGATATTTGTTCAATATTTAGCAATGCTCAACAACATGTGCTGGCTCACTATGAGCAACCACTACAATAGCCGCCATGAATTCAATGGTTGATAATGCGTAGTACCTCGCTACTAGCACTTTTTGAAAACGTTATCCGAGTTACTTGTATCACTCATATCGAAGCTATGAAAGAATCATTCCTCACATGGTGGTTTCTCAAAATGGGGGTGCCCCCAAATCATCCAGCTTATTGGTCAGTCACTTATATCAATAAACCAGTCGTAACTTTGGGGTTCCCAATCTTCCTATCATTGAATAGGAACCATCCACATTAAGCAACTATTCACCAACCATTTCAGTAGAAATACCTGTTTGGCATACTTGCAGGTGTGCCACCATTATTGCTGGTGACAGCCCCCCACTATCCCCTCCTACTGATCATTACTAGCGCAAACAAAACCCTAACTCTATTTGTATTACCGTTATTTCTGGTTGCGATCCCTCATTAACCATTGTTACCATTGTCAAAACTAGCCACCATCGTTATGAGCTATAGTTACTAATTGTAAAATTTAACCCATTGGTAACCACTAACAATAGTGATAGATCGTGATAAACCACCAATAGTGATAAATCCATGTTATCCCTTCCGATTGTTGGTTGTTATCAAATAGAAATCTTTGATTGCCATTGTCACAAAATTATTCTTTATGGGAACGCAGATATAAATATATGTATGTATATATTTTATTCTATATATATGCAAATAAAACCAATTATAGAATCTCAATGTGATCTCTAATGTAAATATAAATTTAAATATATATATATATATATATCCTATGGCCGCCATTGTCCAACCCATGGATTTATCGCATCATGCGCCTCCATGGCAGGCGCGCGCCCCGCGATGGTCCCCCCAGCGCTGCCGCTGCTTCCGGCGGCCACGACCGCTTCAGCCTCACCGTGTCACCGGGCACGCCCGGCAGCGGGATGAGCGTCGCGGCGCCCGGGCGCACGCTGTCGCCAGGCGGGGCAACGGGGCGTTGGAAGGTGGGTGGGACATGGATGGCCACCAGGTGGTGGAAGGCATATGGCAGTTACAGGAATCAATGATCTGTGGTTAACAAGAATGGTTAAACAATGGTAGTACCGGGATGAAATGACATTAGTGGTTGAAGGATGATGTGGTGAGTGATAGTCGATGATGATTTCTGAATTGATACTGTATTTGGTCAATGTTCATGATGGTTCATGATCGTTGCGGTCGATTGCTGTTCAAATGATGAATGGCGGTTACATGATGGATACATAGTCTGTTAACTAATTGTTGGGAAGGGTCAACTGGTGGTGATTCATGGCTAATACAGGGTGGATATGGGTCAATGACCAGCCATGGTGAATGATTTAAATGAAGCATTGTTAAATGCGGATGGTTAATCCATGGATAGTTGATGAATATATCATGGTTAGGCAAATTGAATGATTGCTTGTGGTGGCTGATGATGGTTGAATGATGGACAAATGATGTTTGCTATTGGCTACAAAGTGGTTAAAATGGTTTGAATTCAAAAAAATGTTTGGCTTTCACTGGTGTGTAAGCCATGGACCAGAGGCAAGGCCTCTTTTCAGCCGTGTCATGCAAGGAAGCAAGAGTTGTCGCGTTCTCACCTGGCTGCTGTGAAAAAGATGTTTCCTTGCGATGGTGTGGAGGAAGAAGGGAGAGAAAATTTGCAACTAGAGCCAATTCCGAAGTGCTTGGACCCGAGCCTGGCAGGAAAAAAGGCTGGAACCAGGTGGGAACCCATGTGGTGGAGGTTGGGGGAGTGGAGGGACTCTGCAAGGTTGGTTTTGGGAAACCGGTGGCAGAGGTGTGGTGTGTATGCCACAAGGAGGTGACAACAAATTCAAAAGAGGAACGCCGCGCCTTCCGCGGTAATGGCAACCCATGGCTTCAGATGATTTGGGTTCCTGTAACAAATGCGGCCGATTAACCAATGTGCCCGTACGGGCTGGACCCCATTTCGGGAGAATGGCTGTGGCCGCAGCGCCCGGAATACGAAGGTGGCGCGGTCATCCTGCTGGTGTACCACGCGTGGCCGAGACTCACCCGCGTGAATGAGGCGTTTCGACTGCTCTCATCTCTAAACGGTTTATGTGCTCAGGCACACTACCGGCTCTCGGCCTCCACTTCCGCAGATGGTACGCCAGGTCCACAGCCTGGGGGAATGTGAGTAACACATCAGCCCCCTTAGAGGAGACTAAGTGCATGAGCTTACGAACCAAAACATCACTATTAACAGAACTAGTTTTTTGAACAAAAGGACGTTTTCTACGAATACCTTCACGAAGTAACATGGAACTTACCTCCTGAGATTTTCCAAGGATAAGGAGGTTCATGATTTGAACAAATTCAAGCACAAAACCACTATTTTGGGGGTTCCCCTATGGCTTGAGAAACCACCATGTAGCAGTTGTCTATCCATTATTGTTGCTGATCATCCCCTGCTATCGCCCACTGTCAACTATTAAGTATGGAATTTTGAATTTTAACCCTTATAAAACCACCATATGTGCACCATATTTGTTACACCATTTTTGTCGCGCCAAACATATCAACCATCCATCCATCCATCCATCCATCCATCCATCCATCCATCCATCCATCCATCTCTCCATCCATCCATCCATCTCTCCATCCATCGATCTCTCCATTCACCTATCTACCCATGTCTAGCTGCACCGCCCCGGATTTCTTTCAGGCCCTGCGATGGGCGAGCGGCAAAGCTCCCGCAGCCGGAGTCCCGAGGTGATCGGATCACGGGAGTTGAGGATGGATGGCAGTTGTTTATTTGATTGTTTTTTTTTTGTGTGTGTGTGTGCTTACTATAAGTTAATATGTGCAAATATATCTTTTTTGATGTAGATGATGTGTGGTAATTGTTTATAGTTTAAAGGGTCCTATTTTTGCATGATATGTGATATATGGTTATTTTGGGATCCCATCACTTAAATATAAACATTAATTATTTTCATATATGCATATATACACTGTATTGGGATAAGTGTTTTTTGTAAAATATACCGTTTCAGTATTGGCATTTTTGGTTCTAGTTTTTGATTGATCATTATTTCTTACTGGTCTTATGGGGTTGGTAAAGTAATGATGGTCAATGTGTTTATTGAGCGCCTTTCTTAGGTGGTTTTGAGTCAATAGGTGGTCAATATTGGCACCATTGATTAGATGGTAAGCATCACCCTTTCTTGGTTTTGCTGGCTTGGTCAATGTTTAGCATTGATTCGCTGGTTACTGGTTGAAAACAGATGCTAGTCACAAACTATAAGAGGGGGTATACAACTATGGTATGAGTCTGAGTCAATATTAACCACCAAATATCCATAAGTATTACCTCCAGATACATCCGCCAAACATGGTCGAGGACGTGCTGCTATTGGTTGATATGCGGGGCAACTATCATATTCATTAATGTACTCACTACTAGTACTGAACATGTTTTTTTGTTAAAAAATGTTCAATATGTTTTCAATGTATTAACATTGTTGAAAATGATTCTTCAGTCACTCATTACTCATGTACTCGGAAAGCGGTTAGTGCTTTCATGATTGACAAATGGCAATTGATCAAGTTATAGTGACATGTAGAGTGGTGATTGATAATCACGATCATTCCGCGTGGGAAAAAACATTAAACCTGATACATGAAACCCCCGTTCAGGTGGTTGGTCATAGGTCTATTGACCACTGCTATCAACCATCGATAATGGTTGTGAATCAGTCATATTCCATGATGGGTGATACTACTTTGATGGTTCATTCTAGTGAGATGTTCTTCTCTATTTCCTTTATAAGCAGTCATTCAAAAAGCATTATTCACCATTGTCACCCAATGTCAGTGACTCTCACATTGTTTGGTCATTCCTTGTTTCTACAGTATCCCTTGCCTAGCCATTGGCAAACCTCCAAGCATCGGCGGCTGCGAACAAAACAATCCATCAACGTTGTTTGATGGTCACCCTGGATGATGATAGTTTCTCTAATTGGTTCTAGTAAACCAATTACAAGATATACTACAAGGCAACCATTGATGGCTATTGAGTGATAATTGGTTCTAGTCAACTATTAATACTAACCAGCTGGTATAGAACCCAGTTCGTTAATGCCATGGAATGATGTATTTGTGGATGGTAGCTGCCATGCTTGAACCCAACAGTCACGGAGGAACCAGCAAAAGCCTGAACGAGCCATTCAGATTTCCGCACAGATTTAAGGGCGCTATGTACAGTCGACAGGGAAGGGAACTTGCTCACGTTGTTGCGCAACATATCTCACCGACTACTCGTTGGGGTATACCGGTGACCTTTCTTACCAGTGACCAAACCATTTTCCATTTTGGACATGGTCGCCAATCATCATCAGCAACCATCATTCCTCATAAACAGCAAAATTTATCACTAACAACCATCATTCATCATGAACAACTATGATCAATCATCTACAACATCATTCACCATGATGAACCATCCGGCCACGACCCCACGACGGGTACTCACCAGTCGTACTTCAGAGAGGTGGTTGCGGTGACGCAGGGAAAGAAACCTGGAACACTGATAATATATGGCAAGCTGGGTCCAGCACTTAACCAACCAATGTTATAGCTGCTTTAGCTGGTTAATAATTGGGGATGAGAACTAACAATCATAGGGGATATATACCAACTATGCTTATGGGGCAATATTCCCTGAGATTGAATGGTAAAACCACAATCATTCTGGACAATTCACCTGGAAGGGGAAAATCACATTTTTTATAGGTATAACCGCAATAAGTAGGCAAATGGTGACTTACACTGGCAGATTTTCCACTTCTAGGTGAATTTGCCAGAGAGTAACTTTTCTCTACGTGAAACTATACGCGGAAATACCACCAGTTTAAGCCTGTAGTTTTGTCTACCTCTTCTGCTTATAGCTGTTGATAACCGATCACATGTTTTCTTGACCAACACTAGTAGGTGTATCTGTATAGCTTTATGAGCGTTTCTGAAAATTGAGAACCCAAGAATTGTTGGCTTACAATATAAACGATTGATTTTGGATGATTTTGGGGTACCCCTATGACTTCAGAAACCGCTGTTCAAGCAGTAATTGTTTCACCACCATCATTGTTGGTGATTATCCCCTATGAATCCCTATTATTAACCATTATAATCCCCAAATATATGGCAGTGGGTCAGTTCACCCTGTACCTCTGGTTCCCCGATCATTGACCAGGCTGTTTTCCCTGCTATTGTTGGTACTTATCCCCATGAAATTGGTTGGTTTATATTGACCCAGCTCGCCATATAGTTGGTATATATTCACTACTATTGTTGGTTATTATCCCCTATCATTAACCATTGACCAACTAATTAACCATTGGTTGGCTGCTTGGTTAATTGCTTGACCCAGCTCGCCATATGCTACCTGGTTTGGTTACTGGTTATAGGTCCCAACCGACCGGTATCGCCCGTGCTGCCCCAACTGGCTCCTCGGCAGGCCGCCGGCAGTGCTGCACCAGTGCAGGTGGGAACGGTGCAGCGGGAGACCATGCGTTGGAGGAGGGTAAGGACATGTAGGATTGGTGAAGGAGCCATAATCTGACGCTGGTCAATGATGTCAAGAGAGGGCTGGCATTGAGGGAACATGTCACAAAAGGTTTGGCAGCAAGAAAAGATGTCAGAATAAACATGGTAAAACTAAATGTCAGAAGGAACTGCCTTTGATGAGAAATGTGAAAATGGGCGATGGACTCAGGGGTACAGTTTAGAGGCGCTGGTTCTTCTTGAGTCAATGTCACTAACCTCTTGGACACTTCTGCGCCCGACTTGGCTGGTTGTATTTTTGATGGTTATGGTTCTGATTGTTGTTTGTTTCATAGTTGTTGTCGATAATTGTTCGTATTGTTGGTTGTTTCCCCATATTGCCAAGGTTATCCAACTATCCTAGGTTGTTTTTCGTCGTATGCGTGTAGTCCTGTAACGTGGTTTTTGGTAAACGTGTTTTTGCGTGATTTTACTTTTTTGTTATCCCCGATATATCAGCAATCATGACCCTGGTCACCATTCACCCTGGGTGAAATAACCGAAATGTTCATCGGTTGAAAACCATCATTGTTGACCAAGTCGGCAATAATGGATTTGTTTTAGCCAAATGAAATGGGTCGCAACATGCGACCGCAGACAATATTATCTGGTTGGTGGTTTCAAACATTTTTTATTTTCCCTAGTAGTTACTAACAATTGGTTGGTTGACTATTTTTCATAGGGGTTGAAACCACCAACCAGTTATTGTTGACTTGGTTCGCCATGGGCTACCCTTTGGTATACTGACCTGGCAAAAGAAACTCCACCATAAAAATTGTTCGTTTCCCAAGGTTGCTTATGAAAAAAACCTGTTGGTCTTCCATGACCAGGTCGTAAGAAAATGGTAACGCTCCAGGTGAATTAACCATTTTTGTTCACTCAAGCGCCTACACACCTGAGCAAGGCGTTTCTAATCATTGCTCAACCGTTGCTAACCCATTGGTGCCATTGGCTACCCCGTTCCTCAACGTCTCCAGCACCATCCTCCCTGTTAGGATTTGACCGAGCGCGTGGTGACACAAATCATGGCCAAAAGGTGCGGCTGACAACAGGAGTGGTTGATGTTCTGGTTAGCGGTTATAACCAGCCAATAGTGTTTACAACCAACCCAGCCAATAGTGGTTATAACCAGCCAATGATGGCTAGTGATGGTTAATGGCTGGCTAAATAGCTGGTTTAGCTGGCTAATCATAGGGGATGATAACTAAGAATTATAGGGAGATGTACCAAGTGTTTGGCTATGGGTCAATATTAATCAACCAACCAATGGGGATAATCACCAACAATATTAGGGAAAACACCGGTTAATGATAGGGGAACCAGGGGTACAAGGTTTTAACCAACTGCCAGTGGTTAAAACCATCGGTTATAACCATTTGGTTGTGGGTCAAGCAGTTAATCAACAATAGTGCAGGAGAATAACCACCAAAATTAACCCAGCTTTGCAACCCAACAGCAGGTTCCAAGGTTCCCGGAACCAGTGTCCGCCGAGATTTTTCTCGGAAGATGGTTGGACCACCCCCTGCTTCTAGAGATTGAAGCCCAAAAACCTCCTGCTGTTGGGAACTACAGGGAATACAATGGTTCATGATGGGGAACCAGGGGCAAGGGTGAACTGACCCATAGCCATGTTGGTTGAAGGAATAGGAAACAAAGAAGCGGATGTGTCGATGATTTTTCGAAGGGTTTTTTTCAGAGGGATCATAGTGACTGGGCAATAGGGGGTTAACTTGGATAATAGCGGATAATAGGGGATTAACTTGTGGCGAACAGGGGATAATAAGCAACAATGATGGTTAAACAACTACTGGTTGATTGTTTGAGGATGACATTTCTATTTTCCCTATTGATGATTAACAAATGTTGGTTGACTAATATTTCTAGGCTCATGTATAGGAGCCCTATACAGGGGTTAGTGTTTTCTAACTTTTTAGGACTCCGCCTTTTGAGGTTGCCTGGCCCGAGCTTTCAAGAACAGACAAGTAGGGTTTTTTGAGGTGCTTCCCTTGTGAGCTACGGCATAAGGGGAAATATGGGCAACCGTAATTCATTAGTGGCCGAGAGCCCGCTAGTGGATGTATCCGAAGATAGTGACGGGGAGTTGTCAGCTGACAAGGTTTTTAGCCGAATGTCGCCAGAAGACTACCCCATCAATTGTATTATGGTGTCCTTCACCGGCTTGTTTAGGTTCGCAGTTATGAGAGAGGGTTTCTTAGCCCCAGCTGAATGGAACCGAGTTTGGCCTCAACTGAGGGACTACCAGTAGTGGAAAGCTGGAGTTTTATGGAGCCTTCAGAGCAAGCGAATCAGCAAGCTCATTGAAGGGACACCCATTGTGTGCGGGTTCCCATCGAGTGTCAACTTTGGCAAGTTGCTGTGCTGCCCTGAACATCTAGCTGCAGCATTTTAAGATCCACCCGTTTGTTGACCTTTTTCCTTCGCGGTCATGGCGGCTGATGGATTGCCGTCCGATGGATCTACTGTGGGGGAGCCGAGAGGTGACTCCTCCTGTTCCGGTTGAGAACACTTATCTGGCAACCTAGATGATTCGACTCATCGCGTAAATGAGTTGACGGAGCTCAAAGATACTCTGGACTGGTGCGAGTCAGCTTCTACGCTGGACTGGGTAGGCAAAATGTTCAAAGTGCCTCCGGAAGACGCTGGGAGAGTGAGTGGCATTGAGACAGCCGCTTATAGTGGGAGACTCAGCAGCATCGCCGCTTCATTCCTTCAGTCCCTCGTTGGTTGACTAACATTTTTCATAGGTGTGGTTCAACCACCAGCCACATAAGGATGCTGGTAAACATTGGAGGGATGTGTTTAAAGGATAAGAAGCCACCAAGGCATAAGTTGAAGGGATTGTTTTTTATAGTTGGCACAAGAATCCCAGCTATAGTTTAAGTGTTCAGCTATAGTTTGTGGTTGTCCATTGGTGAAAAATAGGGGCCAACGATAAACTATAGCTGGGCAACTGCGAAGACATCCCGGTATTAAAGATCGGAAATGTGGGTTGCTAGTGGTTGGTAGTAGCCAATAAGAAATGTTTATGTCAGATTTAGTTCTTGATGATGTGGATATCCTTGATTTGTCATACCCCCAACCGATGGAATTGACTTGGTGCTAGGTAGCAACGTCATATGTGCCAACACTGAACCGTGACAGTCAGAAGTAATCAACAATTTGGGCATAGAAACCACCAATGCTTAGTTGGCGGGTGGTTTTGGGCGCGTTTTATTCTCCCTAGCGTTACCAAATAGTTGGTTGGTTGATTCATATTTTTCGTAGGTGTGGTTCAACCACCAACCAGTTATTGACACCACCTAAGATGGCTTAAGTATGATTTGGGCAGTGCAACTACCACCACCGCCAACAACGATGACGACAACGACAACAGGGGAAGGTACCAACAATAGCCTCATAATTGGGGTAGCGTACCGGTAGTCAACCCGCAAGTGAAAGGTGGGTATTCAGGATCATTTTTATGCTGATTATTTAAATCGTAGAAGCGGATCATCGTTGACAATGATTGATAGTGATTCTACCTGGTTGATCGTACTCATGTTGTTTCTTTTGTTCATGCTTCCATGTGAGTGATTATCGTTGCCAATCAGCAATTTTTTCTAAACCCGCCGCCGACTGGTGCAGTGCTTGTTTGAAACTAGCAACCGTTATATTAACATATCTTAACCAATATCAACCAGGCGTTTTAACCACTTTAAAGCATCGGTATTGACCGTCACTCGTACAACTACGTACTATGATTTTGTCTTGTTCATTTCTATCCATCATTGAGCATCAATTTACTCCGGATATTATTGAGCAACTATCACCTTGAAAGATTACCCTTGAGCAACAATGAATGATCCTTTATAAGTGTTCATTGGTCCAGATATCAACCGTCTCAACAAAGCAAATTGATTGGTAGAAAAATATCACCCATATCAACCAAATAGCCCGTATCAACCATATCAACCACATCAATTGCATTGTCAAATTTGTTGATCAACTCCCCTTCTCATTTCCAGCCTGCGTTGCGGCCACCCGCAATACTTGCGCCAGGTTGGTGCAAGAAAGCGATCTGGAAGATCTTCGTTTCAATGTGTTGCTGGGCGATCAAAATGGCAGCTGGTGCCCTGGGAGTTGGTGGTTACGGATGGGACCAGCATTGGTGCATCCATGTTTTCCGGAACCTCCCAGTTAGCGAGCCTAGTTTCAAAAGTATGAGTAAGATAAGTAAGGGTAGGATACGGTTGCTATAGTTTACTACACTAGTTTGTTTGGTCTAATGATGTTTGTTATATACGGGTCGGGAAGTGGCAAGCATTGGTTGAGCATTGGTTGAGCATTGGTTGAGCATTGGTTGCACTTCCAGTAATTAACTGTCTTCAATGGATCACCATCCTCACACATAGTCTAATGATTACTTAGAAGTCCGCGGCTACTACAGAAGTAACTGGAATTATTGGTTTAGCTAAGAAGGCTTTCAACCATTTATGGTTGGTTAGTTCTTAGTTCGTAGTTGGTAGTGGCGGTTAAGGACGTTGATTTGATTGGTGGTTGGGAGGGAGCAATGTGGAGCAAGTCAAGGCATCCGCATATTATCCTTTTGAAGGGGAAGCAATTTGGAGCTGCCAAATGAAATTGATCAGTATGTTGATCCAGGTTGGTCCAATAAGTGACATTCCATCTATAAGTGGATTGTCCATTTCCAGGTCAGTTTAATTGAGTGTAATTGCAATGATTCACATCACTATTCACCATCGAATAACCTACCATTGACCAATGATGAACCATCATCAATCAGTTGTTTGATACTTGGTGATTATGAACTGCCATTAGCAATGATGAATGTCATTATGAACCCATGATTCATCATGTTTGATAGTTGTTGTCCCCAAAACTGGCTGGGAAAATGGTCCTTGACATTATCAAACCGTGCCTGAGGATTTTTTGGTCAAGTCCAGAGCACAATTTGTTTAGTGAAGACTTGTTGGGGTTGAGACTCCAATTACAGAGTGGTCCCGCCAGTCACTCAACTTAGGTTATAACCAACTGTGACTGTAATAAAGTATCGTTGGTAGTGACTTGACTACACTCGGTTAATAAACCATTTCCGTCAGTCACCTACGTTGACTGCCAATTTTAGCCATCAAAAAAAAATGACCATGATAAACCATGGTTGAAATTCTTGGACGGAGCATAGGCTATTCCAGTTTGTTTTTCGAGAAATGGTTGTCAACCACTTCTCTTTGCAAAGGGTGATTTTGCATCGAGCATTGAACCCCAACAGCTTAAACCAGATGTTTGAAGTAAATCACTGACACTAGGGATGTTGGATTTACTGGCAGGGATGTTGCTCGAACAATGTTGATCATAATTAATGAATCAATTTTCTTAACCACAACCATTGTCCATCAACCAATTCGGACCATTGCTGACCATGGTGAACCAGTATTAGGTAGGCTTTGGGCATACCACCATGGTTGCGCCCTATAAGGTAGCTGAACTGACCCTGATAATCATGGTGAATGTTATCAGTCACGGTCCTTGGGGACACCCAAGTAGTTGAAATATGACTGACCATGATGAACCACCAACCACATTATTGATCCTCATTCAATATCAATTCATTTTCCTGATAACAATCATTCTTCATGACTATTTCTTAACCAACTTATATCTTAACCCATCATGGTCAGTAGTGGTTCACTATTTCTTAAGTAACCAACTCTCATATCTCATATCTTAAGCCACTATGAACCACTACTGACCATCATGAACCACCAACCACCAGCGGGACGTCTGACATAGATCGCCATGGCCCCCGCCATGGTCGTGGCCGCGCTGAGGATGTCGATCTTGCAGCCCGCGCTGAAGAAGAGCAGTTCGGCAGCCCCAGGGCGTGGCCCAGGTGGATACAGGACCATGGATGTAGAGATATGACATTAGGAAATATATGTTTAACTATGTCTATCACATATTCATGTTTTATATATATATATATATGTGTGTGTGTCTTGTGTATTTTGTGTATTACAGTATATATTAAATAAATGTAGCTAGCTTTGTTTCTGGATTTTTTTACATATATATATATATATATGTGCGTGTGTTTTCAGATTAAACTCTGTCTGTAAAACAAGTAAATAAACAAATGTGTTTATGTATATATATATATATTTCAATGTATAGAGAGAGAGAGAAAGATGAGAGAGGTTTTAATGTATCGAATGACGCAAAATGTATCAAAGTATGTGTGTTTCTTCATTGGTTTGTATGTTTCTAATAAAATTCATTTATGCATGAATGCGTTTTTCTTTATATACATACTATTGTTTGCACATGCAATATAATTTGTATCTATTTGCATGGTGTCCTCGTGTACCATTTAGGTGTAAACCAGCATACATCCATTCATTTATGGTTCAAAAAGACAATAAAATGTTTACAATAGTGAATGTCCTTGTTCATCGATTGTTACAAAGGCTTGTGCTATTGAATCTACAAGTGTTTTCAAGGATGATGTATCATGAGATATTTGTGTAAAGGATCTGTTCATATTTGTTCGTTAGCTATTCTGGAATTCCATGTGCACCTAACATTTCAATACTGCCAACCATCAGCATCTATGGCCATCTCCCAATATGTTCGGGTGGTCAATCCTTTGTCATTTTCGTTGCAAAGGGTAGCAGCTTGAACTGGGTGGCCTCACTGACGTAGTTCCAGGGTGTTTCCATTGTTGCAGCCAATAACGAGGCTGCTTGTGGATCCAGCAATCACTTGAACAATCAGATACCATTTCACTGCATGAAAAATCAACTCCAGTTGGTCAACAATCATTAGCCATCATTAGTTGATCATCAACCAGTATGAATTATCATTAACCATCATTAACCAACATTAACTAGCTAGAATTCACTTTACAAAAAGTCCACAACTCCATGCGACGTTTCCCGGCGACGACTCGCTGTGCCCTGAGGCTTTGAAGAAGTGCAACGTCTCTCCGTGGAACTTCAAGAGGTGCCGAGGGGCCACGCTGCTGGAAGCGCCATGTGTCCCAGGTGATGGTACCGTTGGTGAAGGTTGGGTTGCAACGGGTTGGATGGTGAAGATTTCGGTGGGTCAAGTGGATGTTGTTTGGATGTTGTTTTATGTAGGTTGGTGGGTTTAGATGTTGGTTGATGTTGGTGGGATGGATGCTTGGTTGCGACCGGTTGTCGAGGGCATCAGCCAGACACAGTGTGCACGCAAGTCGCATTACCACTGTTTGAGAGCTAGAGGCTCCAATGGGAGCCAGGTGGTAAACCAACTATTCAATCATGTTGAATGACCGGTACTGTAATGATCCTCATTGAATAGTAACGAAAACATCCAACCAACATCAAGACAATAGTAAAACCGTATGCTCAACTTCATTGAAATATAGTGATCATCCAACCGTTCACTTTCACATGTCATGATTGTCACCCATGATTGTCACAACTACAGTTAATGATGGTCATGCGGTCATTAACGGCCCCGGGGAATGTGTCCGCAGTGCACTGACACGTCTTTGACCCTGAACTGGCAGAGCAACGTCACTGAAAAAAGGACATCATCTCGAGGTCACCGCTGGAGTTCCTCCGCCAAGGGTAAATGTAATCCCGCTACTGGCGGCGTGAAGGGAATGATCATTTCAATTGTTAGGTTAATGAATGGTTACTGAATGGATATTTGATAATGGTTGATAATGGTTAATAATGGTTGATAGTGGTTAATAACGGTTAATTATGGTTGATAATCGTTTATTGTGGTTAACAACTGTTGATAATGGTTAATTAATAATGGTGATAAGCTGGTTAGTTCATTGTGGTTGTTCAACTATTTGCTGCAATGATTATCAGAGCTAGTTAAGGATTGTGACCACCAACCAGTTCTGGCTGATTAATGGTTCATGACCATGATATAACCATTGATTATTTCCATATTTGATCACCAACTACTTATCATGGTTGTTTTTGATTGATGAACTATGTTGATGGTGCTTCATGGCTACTACTTCTCATTGGTTACCATGAACACGATAAGTAGTATCCATGAAGCCCCATCAACAAAGTTCATCAACCAAAAACCATCATCCATGATATGGTGGTTTCTCAAAATAGGGGACCCCCAAGTCATCCATTACTAGTCATTTACAGTAATAAAACAACCATTTTTTGGGCCCCCTATTTTGAGAAACCACCATATGTTGATTTATGTTGATTCATGCTGATATATCATGACCACGTGCGCCGCGCTGCGCGCCAGGCTCGCAGTCGGACGGCCCAAGCGCGCAGTGAGATTGGTCGATTGAAGCAGGAGGCTTTCGGGGCGATCCACGGGACGCTGCCGCTGATTCACCCAGGGGGTCGGCGTGGGAGCCATGAAGGGCGGGTGAGTTGTAGGTGAGTTGTAGTGGTTGATATGACTGGGGGTCAAGGCTTTAACCAACAATAATAATAATAATAGCTGGTTAATGATTAATGATAGGAAATGATCACTAACAATGATAGGAAATGTAGACCAAGTATTTTATTGACCTCAGGCGACCAGTGATAGTACATCGCGGCCTAGCAGTTGAATTCGAAAAGCAGGAAAATGGCTCAGCCTGCGAAGTCACGGCCGATCAGGCGCGAGTAAGCGCACTGCATCTCTTTACAGCGTGACAATGACTGCATCTCTTTACAACGTGCTCAAGACTTGGTTTGACTCGTGCCGTGGGCGCCCTGATCTGAGAGGGGCTGGCCTAAAGGGCAAATCAAGGAAGTGGTCAACCCGAGGGACATGCACATGGAGAGCACGGGTCTTGGGGAGGCGGTAGAACTCCTTGGCGAGCTCCGTGACCCCTTACAGCTCCCGCTGCAACGACTCATCGGTTCAAGACCTGACCAGCTGCATGCCCACAGTGCCGACTTGCAGCAGGCCCTCAGCAGTGTAGACCAAGTATATTTCTATGGGTCGATATTAATCAAACAACTAACGGGGGACAATCACCAACAATGCCAGGGAAAACAATGGATAATCATCGGGAATACAGGGTGAACTGACCTGTGGCCATATTTGGTGTTTATGATATTAGTAATGATTCTAGCAGGAGGACAGGGGGTGATCACCGAGAAAATGATGCATGAATGGTCGTGATGATAGATTATACTAGTAAAAATGGTGATGAGGTAGGTAGTTAACGTGGAATACTGGTTGACAAATGGTCAATGATGGTTCGTGGAGGGTGAAAAAATGATGTTTCATGATCGTGAATAATGGTAATTAGTGATTAATCAAATGGAGAATAGCGATTAAGTAATGATGCGTACAATAGTGAATGATAAATCATTGTGAAAAATAGTCAGTTACACCGGGGAATTGTGGTGATAACCCCTAAAATCCACCAACCACCAACCCGCCACGATATGATGATAAAGGTTAATAGTGGTTGAAATACCGATGAGAAGAATTAAATAGTGGTTGTACTAGTGGAAAATGACGTATGTGCAATTGCAGGTGAACATGAAAGATGCAACCACTATTAAATGGTTTCACCACCATTAAGTGGATGATAACGGCCACAATCACCATCATGATTTGTGAGGATGCTAAACATAAACAACCAGATTTAAGAACTTATTGATGTTTGTTACAGAACTGCGGCACCAAGAGACTGTTGCCACAAGTCCGCAACGATTCTTTTTTGCAGACAAGCAGCTACTGCTACTGGTCCTGCAACCAACAGCCAACCATTACTGGTGAATAGCATCAACGGCTCATCCAGTAACGAGACATCCACCAACCATTAGCCAATAACCCATCATCCACTAGCATTAACCCTTCATCATCCAGCATTTTCCAAACCGGCCGCCGATGTGGATCAATCGTGAAGGGTTACGATTACTCCGGGGTTCAAATCTTTGCAATTGGATTGTTTGATGGCGAAAGGTTGATTAATGGATACATGGATATACATGGGTGTTTCTCAAAATTTTGGACTCCCCAAATCATCCAGTTCATTAACCATTTCGAATAATACACCAACCTTTTTTGGGGACCCCTGTTTTGAGAAACCACCACATGAATGGTGAAGCATCACCATAGTTTTGCCGCTAGTGCTCTCCCATTTTGCGACGGATGAAACTACTCATCAATATGGGTATCGAGTCATCAAGCAGGAACTATTGTTGTGAGTGATCCTAGTGATATAGTTCATGAATGTTCATGGTCAACGGCGTAACCACTGCTGGTTAAGATGTGATGAATGGTTTGATACAGCATTACGCATTGAACCATGAAGTATCAGACTTTACCGAATCACTTTGCCCTTACTCTACTTTTGGATAGCGACTTGAGGTCATTTAATCAACTTCTTGGGGATATTTTTTTATTCGCCACAGTTAAATGTTTGGAATTAATTCGTACAGTATTGGCACACGCGTTTCGGTTGGGAATTTTAAAGGTTCATGGCACCCCCAACCTATGGTTTCCAATTGTCGTAGCTTTTTTTTTCACAAGGCCTTTGACATTCACAAACCGATCATGATTATCAATTCATAGAACGCCCCCAAGTGTTTTTGTTCAGAAAGGGTTGATGTGGCTATGGGTGAATATTAACCAACCAATAATGGGGGTTAATAACCAACAATAACAAGGAAACCAATGGTTAATGATGGGGAACCAGGGGTACAGGGTTTTGACCCACAGCCATGTGGTTCTTCCAAAAGTGTGCGGATGGCAAGCGTCAACTTCCCATGAATATTCAGCCTGATATCCACCTTTCACCACCGTTCTTAAATGATGGCCTCCGTTTTTTTTCATGGGGTATCCCCCCACAGAGAAGGCATCCAACCACTAGCCAAACCATTGAGCATGATTAGCCAACCATCAACCTACCATGAACTAACCATTGACCATAATTAACCACGTCCAATTCTCAACGAACCATTCAGCAACCAATAATTGGCTGTGGGTCAAAACCCGGTACCTCGGGTTCCCTGATCATTGACCATTGTTTTCCCGATTGTTGTTAGTGGATATCCCCCATGAAAGTTGGTTGGTTCACTGCTTGACCCATAGCCATATAGTTGGTATATCCCCTACTATTGTTGGTTATTATCCCCTATCATTAACCAGGATTATCCCCCATCATTGATGGTGAACTGCTTGACCCATGGCCACTTCAGCAAGCTCATGGCCTTGGGGTGCCCACGTCGGCCACTGCAACGACCGCATGCTGCACCCGTGACACCGGCGAGCCAGGCTTTGATGTTGGAACAGAAAAGCACCGAAGCCGAAGAGAAGAGTAGGAGACCAGACCAGCCATCCCTTCACTTGGGTGAAGGGATGGTGAATTCCACATGGTGAATCATGTTTAACCATGGTAAAGAATTGTTGTTTGATGCATAGTGGTTGATTTATAGGGTTTTCTTGGTTGATTTTGTTTAACATCATGGCTATGGGTCAAGCAGTTAACCAACCAACTAATGGAGGATTTACCAACAATCATAAGGGAAAACAACGGTTAATGATGGGGGAACCAGGGGTACAGGGTTTTGACCCACAGCCACATGGTTGGTTCAGTGACGATGATTACGCAGGATGATTTTGGGGTACCCCTATTTTGAGAAACACACACACACATGGTTAATCATGTTTGATAATGTTGAACACCATGTGTGAATTGATGAATATCCATGCTGAATCATGGTAAGTAGGGGTCAATCATGGTAAATCATGGCTAATGATGCTCAGTCATGCTGAATCATGGTCAACACATGTTAAGACCATAGTCCGTCAAGATTCACCATTTGAACAAGCAAGTGCTATCAACCGTAAGTAGTTGCCCTAGCTATCAACCAAGCTGGCTGAGTATGTGGTTCCGCCTTATAGTTGTTGATTGTTCAAAACCATGGGGTGATAGATTTTGAGGGCTCAGAAACATTGCATTTGTTTTCATTGTTAGTGGTTACTATTGCCAACGATAATAGCTACTCATGAAACTATTGGTTTGATTTGTGTTTCTGGACATGCTTTTCTTTCTAGTGATTAGATATTGGACACTGTAATTTCCCAATCTTTTTTAGTGACCTTGTCGTTATTGTTTATCATCCCCTTCACGAAACAGTTGTGCGATCCGTTCGAAATAGATAATAGCCAGTACTGATCATAAACCACCATTATTCATAGCTTGAAAGCCATTTCAAACCCGTGATTTGGCCACTATAAAACCATCATTAAACCATTACTGTATCTTCTTTGACTTGGGGGGTCTTCATCGAAGGGCGCTTCATTGAGTGATTTTAGCCAAATTTCCATCATACCAAAAAATACCAAATCATACCTTAGTCCCATCATCATAAGTGACAGCATCAAGTGAGGTTGGTATGTGATTATGGTAGGAGTTGGTGTTTCTTGCTAGCACTAGTATTCCTGGCATGGCTGATTTAGAACCATGATTCCTGGGTACCATCCACTATTGGGATTGGCTATAGGACTTCAGTGGTATTACCCTGGCTACAATCAAATGGATTAAATTGGGAGCCCTGGCTGGTTGAGTTCATCTAGTTATTAGGCAGTTGAATTGCCACTCCCTTGCAGGGTCAGGGTCAGACAGGGTCAGGGAAGTGAATCTTGCCAGACCTTAGTGCAGCTTTTGTTGTCCAGAGCTTCCAGTGGTCAGTGTGGCTGTGCATCCTGTGCTGTGGCAATGCCAAACAGCAGAAGAAAGAGAAGGAGAAGGAGCAGCCTTCCCCAGCAACCTGGCTTGCTGCATGGACATCATATCCCCAAGAAGGAGCAATGCCACAGAGCAGAAGAAAGAGAAACATAAATAATGAGTATGAATACTTTGCCAACAATTTTGTTCTCCATGATCCTGGCTGGGACTATATATTGATGGCTTGACTTGAGCCCATGGAAAAAATCATAGAACCCCAGATCTTTGCCACATGCTTTGCTCAGGCATATGGACCCTCAGCACCAACCACCTGGATGGCATGCTGGGTTACTGGCTTGCAGCAAGTTGTCCTTTGTGAGTGGTGCAGGTCTGTAGGTTATTGGTTGCTTTGGGCATTGGTGGCCATTGATGCAATGTATATCCCCAAGGTTTCCTAAGAACCAGGCAGTCAGTGGTGGAGTCTTGGCATCTTGCTATTGCCATCACTGCTCAGGCTGCATCCTGGAGGTGGACACCCTGGCTATTCAGCTCCTGGCTATCCTCCTGGGTTTCCTGGCCATGCTGGAACTTGGCCAAGCCATGGGCATGGGAGTGCTGCACTGTCCACAGCAAGCCAAAGCCTACCAGACACTGAGCTACCCTCTCCTCCTGATGATGGAGGCAGCAGTTTCTTTGACTTTAATCAGAGAAGCTTCAGAAATAGATGTTCTTTTGATTTTATTGGTTGTAAAAATGCATTATTTATGAATCATCATTATGAGGGGAGCCCTACCAGCCAGAATATAAAAGATTTCAATTTCAGATGTCTTTTCTAATGATGTGTCATTTGGTTTGCTGTCCATACTGGTTTGTCACAGGGTGATGACCCAGTGTTTTGTTTTAGGCTATGAAAGTTATTCCTCTTCTGAGAGTCTTGGCAGCCATTCCAGAAGTTAGGTGAGTGGTACAATGTGGCACTCCCTGGGGGCATTGGCTGTGCACCATAGTCAAGCCATTTGATTGTAGTGGCTTTGGTTTCCACATTCTCCAATGTTGCCTTGATTTGTTTCCACAGCCCATGGCTGAAACCTTACATGAACCAAAGTTCCATTCCTTGGCCAGGGGGGTTGGAGCCCAAACCATTGTGGGGTTGCATTTGGGGTGCACCACCATATAAGTGAATATACTAAGACTATATACATGTCCAAGGTTTATGGTGGGTGCCATTAAGGGGGACCCTTTTGTGAGGCTTCATGCTACACATGCAAAGGTATCTATGCCTGGTTCACCCTGGTTCATGAATGTGTGCCCAGTGCCTGCTGTTGCCTAGGCCCAGTGAAAGCAATGGAAGGAAGTCCAAGAAGAAAAGAAAACACAAGAAGGACAAAAAGAAAGACAAGAAAGACAAGCAAAAGGACAAGAAGAATAAAGGTAGCCTTGGCTTTGGGGTTCTCACCATATAGAAACCTAGGTGCTCCAAGCATACCAGGACATACAGCACATGGCACATTAATACAGTGACAGTCATTCAAAAAGAATTGGAAAGGCAGCCCACTTGTTTTTTATGTTGACAGCACAACTGGACCATCCAGCATGCACCATTCATTGATCTATCCTGACACAATTCACTTTCCATGGTGCTGCTTGGCATTGCTTACTGTTGCTGAGGCAAACCTGGCAATGGTGAATCTTCAGATGCTGATAGAAGCTTGGCTGAAGGTTCCAGGCAGAGTGTGGTGCTCAAGTTTTGGCAAACATTTGGATTTATTGCTTGGGGGGCCCAGGCATAGAACTTGATGGCAGAGAGGTGCCAAAATGCCAATTGGCAAAGACCTCTGGGAAAGCAGGGGGACAGAATGTGTTCCCAAGGAGACTGATTGCATTCCTACAGCAGACAAGCTTTTCTTAAGTGAACATTAACAGCAACAAAAATAAAATGACCATTATTACATGATATCTCTAATTTGGGTAATGGGTGCACCATGCATTTCCAGGAGAGATTTGCTTCGCTATTTGAAGTACCTTGATCCTGACACATTCCCTGATGGCCAGTACCTCAAAGCTTTCAACATGAAATGGTGACATGATGTTTGTGATTTGAATCTCTTCCAGTTCCACAGGGTCCCCAACCATGGACTCCAATTGTCCCATTGCTAAGGTCAGCGACAGGTTCTAACAGATATTGGTGTGGGACAAGCAGCCTGGCTGCTGACAGGTTTACCACCTTTCCTCAGGTGCAAGGACTTGCGATGCAAGAACAGAGGAGAGATGTGGCTGGCCTGCATGCATTTGTTTGGTTCATTCTTCCACATTAGTTTTTGGATATGGATGCTGCTTGGTGCTGGCTTGGCATTATGTGCCAGTTGGCTTCTAAATGTACCCAGGAAAGAAAAAATGAAGGAGGCCATGAATCGACTGGAGCTGAGAAACAATGGCCATAAAAGAATGAGTGAGGTCAAACCAGACTATGCCAACATAGAGCCTTGGATGTAACAATTGACAAAGAGAACATGTATGGAGTCAGTGTCTTTATGTATTTATTCAAGCTGTAGTTGCATGGATGTATCCCCATCACCCCCATTACCCCATCAATGAGCACTAAGGATGAGATAGCCCATAAGTATGGGTGGGCTGATGTCTTCCAGGGTAAATACCCACATCAGGAGGTACCTGGGTGTGCACAATGGCTGGCAAGTAGAGATGTCATTTGTGGCTGTGTTGCATGAGCCTCTTCATGGGTAGTGGGCCAAAGAGTTGTGGCTCACACACTGCTTAGGCCAATTCTGGGATGGATGCCAGGCCCCAATACTTTGTTGAGATTTCCAAGCTTGGAGATTCTTGGGTGCTTTCCAAGGATGGACCTTAGGCTGCAAGAATGTCATATGTAAAGGTGTTTTGTTTCCAGATTTCCATACCATCACAGTTGGGCAAATAGTTCAGCCATTGCTTATTCAATTATCACATGTGCTACTTCAAGCATTGGAGAAAACTAAGGAGGGAAACCAAGGTTTCTCTGGCCCAAGGGTGTTCCTGCAGTGAAAGCATATGAGAATGCCAGGTAGGGGCTGTGGAAAATCACATGACATGCCTCAAGAATTCACATGTGGCCCCCTTTCCATGCCATGTCATGCTGTCCATTGCTCCAGCTTTGGAGGCATGTGGTGAAGGGCCCACCACCCTTTCACAAAGTGTGGGATCTGAAAGAGCTCTTTGAAAAGGATGAGTGCTATGGGAGCTGGGTGGCACATTTGGTGCTTGGGCTATACTTACATTGTGTGGGGGTATTGGAGGTTGCAGTGTGCTATGGCTGGTGATGGCATTGCAGGTTGTTAGGGGCTGGGTGCCTATGTATTGTTTTGCTAGATGGGTTACCAATTCATTGCTTGCACTCCTGAGGTGGAATGTGCCAAGAAGAACCTTGATGAGGAATGGGCACAGCAGCTGATTTCCTTGAGGGAGGTACCAGCAGAGTTTGAAGCCCAAAAGAAAACCCAGTCAACCCTTGTGAGTTTCATGACAGCCTTTGAAACAGCAAAGGAAGACCATAGAGGCAAGGGGTTGGGGCTGGTGGGCTCACATTTTGTGAGAGGCAAGGAAATGGAAAAGGTCAACAACAGTATTTGATACATGCTGGCATATATGTATACTTTTTGATGCTGGTCACAGCACAGTAGTGAAATGCAGTGTGTGGTGCATTGCTGGAACAAACAGGCTATCCTCAGGGCTGTGACAATGCACCACTTTGTTCATTTGTGGAGGCCCTCCTTCAAGTGGAGCAAAGCCCAAGGAAAGTGATCAGGAGCTAGAGCCCAGGACAGAGACCCATGAAGAGATGAGAGAGAGAGTGAGGAAGGAGGTGAGGGCCAAGATGAGGAAAGAGCTGGAGGAGAAGTTGAAGAGGGAGGAGGAAGAAAAGACAAGAAGAGATGCCATCATGAAGAGGAAGGCAGATGAGGAAGCCATGAGGAAACAGGAGGAGGAGGCAGACAGACAAGAACTTGAGGAATTGCAGAAGAAGAAGGGCATGGCAATGACAGAGGATGAAAAGGTGCAGCTAGAAAAGGACAACCAATTGAGGAAAAGTGTGGAGGAAAGATTGAGGAAAGAATTGGAGGAAGAGAAGCAGAGGAAATACCTGCTGGATTTGGCCAGGTTGAAAAGAGAGGATCAGGAAAGAGAACTGAGGATGAAGAAGGAGCTGGAGGAGAAAGTGAAGAGAGAGGAGGAGGAAAGGATGAGGAACGATGAGGAGGAGAAGATGAAGAGAGAGGAGGAGGAAAAGATGAAGAAAGAGTTGGAGGAGAAGTTGAAAAGAGAGGAGGAGGAAAAGATGAGAAAAACAATGGAGGAGAAGTTGAAGAAGGAGGTGGAGGAGAAGATACAGAAAGAGGAGGAGGAAAGGATGAGGAGAGAGGAGGAGGAAAAGATTAAGAAAGAGTTTGAGGAGAAGTTGAAAAGAGAGGAGGAGGAAAAGATGAGGAAAGCAATGGAGGAGAAGGTGAAGAAGGAGGTGGAGGAGAAGATACAGAGAGAAGAGGAGGAAAGGATGAAGAGAGATGAGGAGGAGAAGTTGAAGAGAGAGGAGGAGGAAAAGATGAAGAAAGAGTTGGAGGAGAAGATGAAGAGAGAGCAGGAGGAAAAGATGAAGAAAGAGTTGGAGGAGAAGATGAAGAGAGAGGAGGAGGAAAAGATGAAGAAAGAGTTGGAAGAGAAATTGCAGAGAGAGGAGGAGGAAAAGATGAAGAAAGAGGAGGAGGAGAAGTTGAAGAGAGAGGAGGAGGAAAAGATGAAGAAAGAGGAGGAGGAGAAGTTGAAGAGAGAGGAGGAGGAAAAGATGAAGAAAGAGTTGGAGGAGAAGTTGAAAAGAGAGGAGGAGGAAAAGATGAGAAAAACAATGGAGGAGAAGTTGAAGAAGGAGGTGGAGGAGAAGATACAGAAAGAGGAGGAGGAAAGGATGAGGAGAGAGGAGGAGGAAAAGATTAAGAAAGAGTTGGAAGAGAAGTTGAAAAGAGAGGAGGAGGAAAAGAAGAGGAAAGAGGAGGAGGAGAAGTTGAAGAGAGAGGAGGAGGAAAAGAAGAGGAAAGAGGAGGAGGAGAAGTTGAAGAGAGAGGAGGAGGAAAAGAAGAGGAAAGAGGAGGAGGAGAAGTTGAAGAGAGAGGAGGAGGAAAAGAAGAGAGATGCACAGCAGAAGATTGACACAACCAGAAAACAACTTGTTCAACAGGGCCAGACTGAGGTGGACAAGGCTAAAGCTAAGAAGGTCAATACCCAGACCCAAGTGGACAAAATGTTTCAAGGCAGCTTGGCAAGGAAAGGGGTGGGGAGCACAGGGTTTCCAGGCTACACTAAAAGGGTGAAACATGATTTCACAAGTTGGGCACCTCAGGGCTAACATGTGCCATGAGCCCCATCCATGTGCCATAGGTTCACAGCACCAGCATTGAACTTAGGCAGAAAGAAATGTTGTGTCAGAACCCACCAGCACAAGTGGGCCCAGAAGTGGCTTGGCTTCTGCTGCTTTGGGTGGTGTGTGAGGCATTAAGGGTTGCTGGCTCCATTTTATTGCTGGGTCATGGTATGCCAAATTATTTAGAGTCATGTGGATCATGTGGCTTGCAGAGTTTTGCCCAAGAGCTGCAGGATGTCTAGCCACACAGATTTTGGACTTGGTGCAGCCATGGAAAGGCAGCCACAGCAAACCCAATTGGACACTGTGAACATTGACAGTGATGGTGGTGAGCCCACTATGCCAGGATATGAGGAACCTGAGGAACCTCCAGCCAAAAAAACAAAGTTTGAGATTGGACCAAGGGATACCAGCCAGGATGCAATCAAATGGGTAGCTTCCTTTGATGGAAAGGACATCATTCCCTTTGTCAGAAATGGTGAAACTGGTGTGGTGCACTGTGGTACATCCAAAATGAAACCCATCAGGGTGTGTCAATATACCACTCTTGTAGAATGCCTCTCAGGGCGTGCTGAGTCTCACAAGTGCCCTGGTACAGAAGCTTGCCCTTGCCTGTGCCATCTTCTCAGAGCATATTATGCTGAGAGGCTGTCGACATGACTTTTCTGTGGCTTTGGTGCACCCAACTTAGTGGCTCTCCTGGGGGAAGGGAAAAGG
This sequence comes from Symbiodinium kawagutii, assembly GCA_009767595.1. Taxonomy (NCBI): domain Eukaryota; class Dinophyceae; order Suessiales; family Symbiodiniaceae; genus Symbiodinium; species Symbiodinium kawagutii. The sequence continues at coordinate 380,561 of VSDK01010372.1, read as the reverse complement.
ACATGGGATGGCAGAGTTGGGTCCTGGGGTCTGTAGATTGCACCCTTGCAGTGTAAGCAGTTCATCATTTGTGTTAGATAGGTAAATGAAATAACAGCAAAAAGCAGATAAGAGAGATCAGCTAAGGCAGGTAGATGGATTCAGGTAAATAAATGTATAGATAGGGGTTGCACAGAGTGCAAGAAACAAAGATAGATAGATAAGATACACAAAATAAGTAAAATAGATTTAGATGGATGGATGGATGGATGGATGGGTGGGATGATGGATGGATGGATGGATGGATGGGTGGATGGGTGGATGGATGGATGGATGGATGGTTGGATGGATGGGTGGATGGGTTGATGGGTGGGATGGATGGATGGATGGATGGATGGATGGATGGGTGGATGGGTGGATGGATGGGTGGATGGGTGGATGGATGGTTGGATGGATATTTATATATAGATATAGATAGGTAAATAAATAGATAGAAAGATAGATAGATAGGTAGATAGATAGATAGATGGATAGATAGAAAGATAGGTGTATAGATAGATAAATAGATAGATAGATGGATAGATAGATAGATAGATGGATAGATAGATAAATAAGTGTATAGATAGAAAGAAAGAAAGAAAGAAAGAAAGAAAGATAGATAGATAGATAGATACATAGATAGATAGATAGATGGATAGATAGATAGATAG
>VSDK01010372.1:327065-379461 GCA_009767595.1 Symbiodinium kawagutii | reverse complement strand
TGTATGTATGTATGTATGTCTGTATGTATGTATGTATGTATGTATGTATGTCTGTATGTATGTATGTATGTATGTATGTATGTATGTATGTATGTATGTATGTATGTATGTATGTATGTATGTATGTATGTAGATGTGTAGATGTGTATATGTGTAGATGTGTATATGTGTATATGTGTATATGTGTATGTGTATATGTGTATATGTGTATGTGTATATGTGTATATGTGTATATGTGTATGTGTATATGTGTATATGTGTATGTGTATATGTGTATATGTGTATATGTGTATGTGTATATGTGTATATGTGTATGTGTATATGTGTATATGTGTATATGTGTAAGAATATATTTACAAATACATGAAGCACATTAGAGGTTCCAGCCCTGCACCACCTGAGGCTCAATGGAGCTATGGCTATGCAAAGCAGTTTTTTGCAGATGTGTAGCTTGGCTGCCAAGAACAGGTGCTGATGAACAGCTGGTGGACTGAGTGGAAGTACCAATCCTAAACTCTAATAAATGAATGGAAACCATCCTAAACCCTAAACTCAGATGAATTTTGCAAATAGGTACCCTGTCAAAATAATGGGAAATCCCTGGAAATCTTAAACCCTAAACAAAAAAAAAAAAAATCAAAAATTTAGGTCATCTGCAAAGGCATTTTTTGGCATTTTTGGCATTTTCTGGTATTTTCTGGCATCTTTAGGTATTTTATGGTATTTTATGGTATTTTTGGGTATTTTATGGTATTTTTAGGTATTTTATGGTATTTTGAGGTATTTTTGGATGTGTCAGGGGTGTTGTATAAATAGGAATCTGGCCCTGGGACACAGGTGGAATGGGTATGGGAAGGTAGTGTGAAGCAATGGGACATGGTAGAATTGAGTATTGTGAGGCATGTTTTGGCATGTGGTATGTTTGATGTAATTTTGTATAGTATCAGATTAAGCCCTGCTGGGAGTATTGAAGCCCTGCTGGAATCCTTGGAGGGTATGTGGAAGTAGTGTGCAACAAGTAATGGGAATGATGGTGGTTAAGGTAAGGACTGGACCCAGAAGGAAAGAGTTGGAAAGAGCATGGTGTCCTAGCTTGGGCAGCCTCAGGCATGGCAATGCTCGATATGACATATGCCTATTTTGCAGCTGCTGATGGACAGACAGAGACCTTGGGTGCAGTTTTGGGAAAGAGAACTCACACTGCACTCAACTGCACATGACATATGCTCATGTAGGTGGACAGAACTGCATGGCATCATTTGCAGCAGTCAGTGAGTGATGCAGTTTTACATGGTGACATCATGACCTTGATGTGAGTCAGCTTCAATGTGTATGCGTATGTAAGATTTGGGCAGCTTCAAGTAGACAGTCACCAATGCCCAATGCACTTTGTAGTTGCTCAGCTTTCAGAATGGAGGAATGTGAAATTTGCAAAACAATATTGCACTTGACAGTGAGTCACGCTTTGCTTGGCCTGGCCTTCTCCAAACAGCTGCACCATCTGAGGTTTCCAGCCATGATCAGGGTCATCCAAGGAGTCCCCAAGATGAGAGCTGCAGATCCTTTGACAGGAGGGCAGTTTGAATCTTGGGATGGATGGCTATGGTATAGATGGACCTTTGCTTCAGGATGGTGTGAGTGGGTTCCTGCAATTGTACAAATACTCCATTTCACACTCATGGGTGCCAGAGAAGATGAGGATCAAGACTTTGAGGATGTGCTTATGGCAAGGAGTAGAGCTATTTTTGATGCCTTGATTGAACATTACACCTTGCAAGACCTGTACCCTGGACCTGATGAGATTACACAGCTGATCAATGACCAGATGGCATATCAGGGCTTGCAGAAATCAGCTTATTATTATTCAGCCATTCCCAGTGACTTAGCAACATTGAGACCAACTTTGATGTGTACTTGCAATGGCAATAACAAGTAAGTAAGTAGATAGATAAGAAAGTAAGGCATGTCCTTGGGTGGATGGAATGGGCTGGGCCCCTGAGCTGCTTGAGGTTTGGATCCAGATCTTCAACTGGAAGAACTCTTTCAGTTTCCTTCACCACCACCTTCACAAGCTGAAACAGCATCTGAAGCAGCTGGACTCCCTGAGCTTGAGCCTGCTGAGCTTGAAGAGCCTGCTACATGAGCAGCTTGGCTTTTTTCTAAGACTCAAGAAGACAATTGTGACTGTGAAGCTCAGAGGTATAATTGTGTTTAATATCAATGAATCAAAAAATGCTTACACAAATGGTGCTTTATTATTGTATGATACTGGGTGGTGACAAGTGAGTTGCTTGACAACACAGTTTCCAGTGGCAGCTGTCATTGAAGTGGGAGCCAATGGGGGGGGGGAGATGTGCTTTGTTTGAGGCTGTGGTATGCTGGCTTCTGCAATGCTGGTGGTGAATTGACATTCCAGAGGTGGGGTGTCAAACTGCCACTTCACATCACATGTTGATCCTTGCTGGGTGTGGGTCCAGAAGCCTTTGGAGTTTGGGTTTGCCAGGCCCATTGGTGATATGCTGCTATGATGGCATTTGGATGTGGATCTATGGCTGGTTTTCCTGCAACTTGGCTGATGAATGCAACATTGGATTGCTTCAAGAATGTATTGCTTCAAGAAAGACAGGCAACCAGATGTTTTGCCCAATTTGAAGCCACTGCCATGTGTGGTTGATGGCATTCTTTGTGGCTTTGCATGTCCAAGGTGATGATGCCCCTTTGCTACCACCTACAGCTTTTGGACTGGTGGTTGCTAGGCTGCATTGAGAGCACATATGGCCCAACATGTGTGTGAATCAGTGAGTGTGCATCACCTGCAGTGGGGTCTCACACTTGGTTCCACTCCATGGGTGTGCTCAGGCTGAGAGATACTTTGGTATTTGCCACCTGTGCATTTGGATGGCATGCTGGGCCTTGGACAGCTGAAAATGGGCTGTGGTGTTGGCTACTCTTTTTCTCAAGAGTTGCACTTGTGGAGCATACAGGTGGCACATGGAGTAAGCCACATAGCATGGAGTACTTTGTTTGCTACAGGTTAAGCTGTTTTCTAGCTCAAGCCTGGGGTGAGTTTCTTTTTGAAACATGGCACCAAAGAAAACGACAAAGCCAAAGACAAAAGTCATCAAAGACCCAGAGGTGGTTTGTCAGCATTTGGGACATAGCTCACTTTGCCAGTGACACATGATTCAAAATTGTTTCAGCCTGCTCTATCACAGTAGTCCCAACACTCAGCATTCTGTGTCTCAGGCTACAATCACAAAGCAGAAGCCATCAACCAAGTCACAGAAGGTCAACGATGTAACTTGACCAGTAATAGTTTGCTGAAAAACATGCAGTAAAATGAGTGGTTCTGGGGGTTTGCTTGGCCAGTATCTAGTTTGACTTCTCCTGATGTGTGCAATAATGGTGTTTCAGTGTGCCCCATCACACCAGTCCCAGCACTCAGCACCCTTTGTCTTAGGTTACTGCCAAGGATGATCTGGAATTTTGGCCCAGAATAGTTTGCCACACAAATTCACAGTGAGATGAATGGTTGGCTTTCCCACATGGTTGGAGTGCTGAGCATTGGAGATGGCTAGGTTGCCTTGCCCTGTGCAAGCCCCATTCTCAGGACTATGGCAATATATGGCCTGCAAGGGATCCTCCTATGAGGGCCTGGTTTGAACCAGGTGTATTTAAGCATGGTGTGGTGGAGATGCTGCATGTAGTAGAGCATGAGTCAGGCTGGAGGGGCTACCAGCTGGCCAGCACAGCCTTAGGAATGTACTTGAACAATTGGAACTACAATAGGAAGTTCAAGGAGATTGCCAGACCCTTGCAGCTGTTCGATCTGGAAGTGAAGTTTGGCTTGATACCTTGACAAGTGAGTTGCTTGACAACACAGTTTGCAGTCAGTGGCAGCTGTCATTGAAGTGGGGGCCAATGGGGGGGAGATCTGCTTTGTTTGAGGTTGTGGTATGCTGGCTTCTGCAATGCTGGTGGTGAATTGACATTCCAGAGGTGGGGTGTCAAACTGCCACTTCACATCACATGTTGATCCTTGCTGGGTGTGGGTCCAGAAGCCTTTGGAGTTTGGGTTTGCCAGGCCCATTGGTGATATGCTGCTATGATGGCATTTGGATGTGGATCTATGGCTGGTTTTCCTGCAACTTGGCTGATGAATGCAACATTGGATTGCTTCAAGAATGTATTGCTTCAAGAAAGACAGGCAACCAGATGTTTTGCCCAATTTGAAGCCACTGCCATGTGTGGTTGATGGCATTCTTTGTGGCTTTGCATGTCCAAGGTGATGATGCCCCTTTGCTACCACCTACAACTTTTGGACTGGTGGTTGCTTGGCTGCATTGAGAGCACATATGGCCCAACATGTGTGTGAATCAGTGAGTGTGCATCACCTGCAGTGGGGTTTCACACTTGGTTCCACTCCATTGGTGTGCTCAGGCTGAGAGATACTTTGGTATTTGCCACCTGTGCAATTGGATGGCATGCTGGGCCTTGGACAGCTGAAAATAGGGCTGGGGGGGGGAGGCCTTTGGAAAGCAAATCAGAAGCCCAGAGACATTCATTGCACAAGGCTGTCAAACTGGAATGAAAGCAAAGGTTGGCTTGCTGCTTTTTGTCTCAGGAGTTTAGGCAAAGCCACCACAGTCACAAGAGTCAGAAGAGTATGGCCATTTGGGAACATGCACATAATCAGTGTTTGTTTGAGGAGGGGCAGCCAAAAGCATACCATAATTTCCTAATTGCCCTAACACTCATGTATGTAAGCATTGACTCCTGTCTTTCACTTGCTAAGCAATGGAAGATGATGAACCACAACCTGAGCAGGAAGACACTGCTGAGGAAACAGACAAGCCACTGGTATTGAGGATATCAGGTGAACATTCTTTGACTGGCAGGCTCAATCAAGATGGGTTTGCAGAATGGGATTGGGCAAGGGTACCTGATGCCCTTGGCATGAGATCAAAGGATTACTTCTTTCTGAGCAGACAAAAAGATGAGTTTGAAGAGGAGTTCAGGAGTGCCCAGATTAGTTTTGAGGAATTCCACTACAGGGGTGTAGAGACACAGGAGGCATTCCTGGGCCACACCATGGGGTCAAGAGCTCTATTTCTGATGCTCAGCATTTTACCTACCAAGAAGCAAGTCAAAAGGCCAGCCAAGACAAAGGCCCTGGTGTTTCTGAAAAACCTGATTCACACAATGCTTGCTATGGCTGTGGGCACTTTGGAATTTCAGGCAACAATTTTTGGAACTGATTGGCAGTACCACAACACCATGCTTTCTTTTGCCAATGGGGTTACAACTGGTTTGCCTGAATTATTCCTGTGGCACAGTGCTGCTGAAGAGCTTTGGGTGCAGCTGGGCAAGACTGACTGGTGTGGATGGACAATCACTAGCAGATTGGACAATGCTACTTTGATTGATTTGCTGGTGTTTTTGATTTTTGCAAAATGCCATCCACAGAAGGCTTCTTCAGTTTGGAGAGATTGTGGCAGCTTTCTATGGCCACAGATTCTCTACATGTGTGGGGAGGGCCTGGAACAGGTTGCTAGGATTGTTTCCAAGAAGGAACTTGAACCTGCAAAGCTGTTGAAATCAAGGCAGGGGAATTCAAGGAGGATTCCACTAGGCAACAAACTTTTATTGCTCCAAAGAGTCAAAAAAAACAAAGCACATCGAAAGGTCATAATGACCTCCCACAGTGATTTGGTTCCTGCAAAGACATCCTTGGTCACCAGAGAGCCCCTGCTAGAGTGCAGTGAATATTTGAAGCTCCTTTCCAATACATTCCAAGGATGCCAACAACTTCAAGTGAGTTGGGACCCATCTTGCTATGCAGGGGAGGATGTGCTGGTCAGCACAGTCTTCAGCCACCAATGTGGGGTAACTGCTTACTTGCCCATACAGTTCTTGCTCCCAGTCAGCTCTTCAGAACTGGAGGATGAGATCAAAGCTTTAGCCACCAAGAAAACAATAACCAGAGTGGCAGGCTATGCTGAATTGAGAGCCTTGGCTCATTCCTTGACTGCAGTGGGGAAGGATATTGGCACTTTTGTGCTTCCAGAAGGTTTGCTGTGGAAAGCCCTGGGAAGCAATGAAAGCAGAGAGTTTGATGGTGTAGAGTGGGTTGTTGTACAAAAGGACACTGGCATCAGACAACCACAGATTCCAGCTGGCTATACAATCACTGAGCAACCAATTCTTGTGTCCATCACTGACCAGGGATCAGTGAACCTGGGCATGCTGGACTATTGTGTATATCACTTGGGGTTGTGCATCCTGATTGCCTTTGACTGGCAACATCGAACATACAATGACATCAAAAATTCTTTGAAAGTTGCCAAACTCTTCAGAACCTTTTTGGCCTACACTTTGGTGTACAACCTGAACTATGCACCAATGGCTAGCAAGGCTTGGTTTCTGAAGAAGCAGAATGCTTTGAAAGCCTTCATTTCAGACAAGTCACCACATTCAGAGCCATTTCTTTCCTATCATCCTCACATTTGCTCTGAGAGACTGGAAATTGAAACAGGTGAGGCAGACCAAAGGGAAAGAATGTTCCTTGCCATGTCCCAGATGAAGACCACCCAAGTGCATGGCCCTCTTGTGAAATTGATGAGGTGGTATTCCTGGTGGGAGAGCCATGAGTTCTATAGTGGGGAGTGTTGGTTCACAAGGTGCATCATGCTCCATTCTTCTGGTGTGGATTTGGAAGATGATGATTTGGACCCTACATTTGTGTTGCCTGAAGGCTTGACACCCAAGGAAGAATTGAACCACCTCAAGAAAAAGCATGGAGGCTGGTCGCTGGCCCCAGCATTGATCAACAAACAGTCAATGTGGGAGAAGGAACTCATTGCTGAGCTTGGCAGACCTCTATGGACACACTACTGTGATATGACCAGGGATGTGAAAACCTGCCAGGAGACAGTTTGAAAATTGATTTTGGCACCAACATTTTGTAGCAATCTTTGTGTTGCCTTTGTTAAACATGTTGGCTGGGTGGCCTTGTTACTGTTTCCCAGCCCTTGCCTCTTGCTGCCACCCTGCAGGATGTCCAGAACCACTATGTCCTGATGTCAATGGGAGGCTGGGCCAATGAGCTGATCTCCTTGATCAAGCATGGGTGCCTTGACACACAGGTCTTCAAGAAGATTTACTTTCAGGAAGGTACCAACACTGAGGCCAATTTGGAACAGCATGGGAAGTTTTTGTTCAATTTGCTGACCAGAAGGGCAAAATCTGTGATTGGAACATATATGAAACCACCCTGGCGCTATGCTGCCCTCACTGACCTCCAGATGTTTTCTGAAACATTCCACAGAATGCTGAAAGAATGGAAACTTATTTTGGCAGCAGAACAAATGGCAGCAAGTGGACAAGAGGTAATGCTTCTTCAATCCATGCACTTTTTGCAGTCTGCTCTTTGCAGATTGCACTATTTGGCAGCTGAGAGGGACAGTTTGATACCTGGCATTCACATGGACACCTCTGATGCAGCTTTTCTAGCAAAGGTTGCAACTCATCATGTTGGAGACACTGTCATCATTGAAAATACTCACCAGAAGGTGAAGGACCTGTTGACCCAAGCCCGACATGAGACCAGCAGCAGGTTGGCCAAATTCCAGAGTGTGATCAGGTCACATGTGTTGCCTGGAAGGGGCTTGAAGCATTTGCAGGTGGATGACATGTCCAAGGTCAAGGCTACTGTTGGCAAGGATGGTGTTAGGCCAGTCATCAGAACTACAAATCCAAATAGCCACAAGATGAGCAAGAGGTACCAGGAGGTGATGAAGTATAAGGCCTCTATGCCAGGCTTCACCTGGCCAAGCACTTCACAAGACTCTTTGTTCCAGGAAGTTGCTACTTTGGAGCTTCTTGTTCATTTGGGCCAGGACTTTTCAGAAGACAAACTTGGGCACACAGCAATTACTTGTTTGATGGGGCAGGGTGGTGACATTGTGGCCCACAGACAAAGCAGCAGGCTTCTTTTAGTGGTTGCAGTGGCTCAATTTTCTTTCCTGGCTTGGGATGCTGAAGTCTTGACTGTCCCTGACACTGACCCTGATGCTTTGACCATTGGCCTGTGCATGTCACCAACAGCTATTCAGTGGCACTTCCTGGAAAGCTTGGATGATTGGTTGTTTATTCCCAGCAAGTTGGGTTGCTTGCACAGATATGGGCCCTTGGTATTCAAACAAGTTGGGCAACCATGTGACTTGCTTGCTGCCAGAGTGCAAGCAGGCCTTGCTCTAACCATCAAACAATGCCAAGCAGTCTTGACTCACTATGGCATCTCTTTCAGATCCCAGATGAGAAAACGAGATTACTACATGGCTATTTTTGATTTGTTCTTGACCACAGATGAGGAGAAGGCATCAGCCCTGGAAAAGTCCAACATCAACCAGTCCCAAACTGAGGGGGATCAAGAAGAGGTGGATTCAGATTATGAAGACATCCTGGAGCAAGTGGAGGATTTCAACATGGGTGATCCAGACTTGAAAGCTGAGAAGGCCAGGTTGAAAAAAAACAAGCAACAAAAAAATATGGACAGCTTCCTGCTCCAGAAGCCCAGGGGCAGGGGAAGAGGGAGAGGGAGAGGAAGAGCAAGAGGAAGAGGAAGAGGAAGAGCCAAAAGCAAACTTTCAGAAGTCCAGATGGAAGAGCCTCCACACACTGCTGCAGTGGATCCTTCTTCACAAGGCCTTGGACCAGCTTCTGCTTCTGGAGCTCAAGCTTCTCCAGAGTGCCCTGCTGGGCCAGCTTCTTCTGGTGGAGATGCCCAGGCTGCAGCTTCTTCTGGTGGAGATGCCCAGGCTGCAGAGACTTGTGTGGATGAGACCATGTTTGCTCCTCTTGAAGGTGTTCCTGAAGAGTCCCAGCCTGCACCTTCTGATCCAGATGTTGTTGCTCCCCCACCTGAGTTACCTGGTGAGTCATTGCCTTTGGTGCCTGCAGAGGATGAGGAAAAGAAAAAGAAAAAGAGTACCCCTGCTCCAAAGTACCATGAATCTCCTCACCACTTGTTGGATCCACTGGCACCACCTGCTTGCAAATTGACTTTGCAATCCATGGACTGGAGGTTCAGCATTTCTTTCAAGAAAACTTCAGACAATGTAGCATGGCTGGTGGCACCTTTCAAACACAAAAGTTTCAGCAAGGTTTTCACAAAGGACAACTGGCCAACCATGCTGTCAGAAGTTCACCAATGGGGGTGGCAGAAGTGGCAGCTGGTTTCAAATGAGCCAGACTTTGATGAACTTCCAACTGGTCAACAGAGACAATCAGCTGGGCACATTCCAGAGGAGACCTTGAGAGAGCTCACCCATTGGGTAGACAACCTGCCCACTAGAAAGAAGTACCACAAAGCTGCTGAGTAGACAAAAAAGACAGTCAGTCTGGAAGCACCAGGGTTGAGAAAGCATGGAATCTGATGGGTATTTTTTTTAATGTTTTGGTATTTTTTGAAGTTTTTGGAATGTTTTGGAATGTTTCCTGAAGAGTTTGGAATTATTTGGAATGTTTTGATATTTTCTGGCATGTTGGCTACCTTGGGCAGGTTCCCCAATGAGGAGCCCTTTAATGAGGGGCCCTGGGGGTACAAATGACTGTACTGAACCATTAACCATCAAATACTTACCAACCATGATCAACCATTAACGAGCTACATTCTATACCAACCATCAATTAACGGTTCCAATTCTACCATTCTATAGTTGGTCAATGCTACACCCGCTATACTATGATTAATTTGCATGAACCATTCATTATCCATCACATACTCATTGATGAACCACGATCAACCATGAATGAGCTACATGCACCATGATATACCATGAATTGACCACCATTGATATACCATGATAATCCCGGTTAATATTTCCTCTCTAAAATGGTCAACGTGGGGGATCGAAAAGCCTATCCATTCTAGAGAGAGGTGTCTCTATAGAATGGCTTCTGTATTTTTGATGTTATTGAATCTATATACCGTCAATGAACCATGAATTCACCCACCACCCCTGCTGTTCCAACGCGCAGCCTGCCAGGAGAGCTGAGACCAGGGCGAGCAAAGCCGAGTCGCGCTTGAAGAGTTCTCTGCAGGACGGGTTCCACGCGTTGGGCCAAGCGCAACCGTGGAAGGGAGCATCGGATGGTTGGTTCATCCATGGGGTCATGGGTAGGTTGGTTAATGATGATTAATGATGGTTAATTGATGGTTGATGATGGTGAATGATGTACATTGATGATTCATGATGATAATTGATGAGAATTAATGATAGTATATTCGGATGATGATGATTGATTCATGCTTAGACGGTTAGCCCATGGCTGGCAATTAAAAGAACGGTGAATGAGTGGTCGATGCTGGAAAGTGGTGGTGAATGAGTTGGTTAGATGCTGAGTGAAATGGTTCATGAACGGTTTGTGATGTTGAGTCAATGGTTGGTGGTGGTTCATTCAGTGATGGTGTTTCACGGCGGTTGAATGATTAGTTGAATGGTTAATGAATGGTGTATGATGGCGGAAAGTGAGTGTTCATGGTTGGTTGATCGTTGATAATGATTCATAACGGCTCATCATTGACCAATTAACAACAATGACTCATTCTCGTGTTTTACAATGATGTGATCAACGATGATGAATAATGGTTATAGTCATAGTCATTTCTACTTCAATAAGTGATAAGCATTGGTGGTTGATCAATATAACTGATGACTACGGTTGGTGATCAATGATTTGATTTATGGTTAATGGTTGGTTACACAATAGTGCGATGGTATTGCAGGTAATTTATCAGTGTCAACCATTTCCGGACTGTACCAGAGATCTCCAAGTGCACTTTTCCTAGCCTTCCTCGATCATTGGGGTTCATTTGGTTCGCTAACTTCACTAGACTTGCATCAGGTTTTGCAGAACAAAGCAAGAGGGATTCCCTTCCTCCAGCCGCCTTGCGCCAGGGCAGACACGTGCCAGTACTGTGGCGCGCAGATGGGCAGGTTCTGTTGCCCAAGCTGCAGAGAGTGGGCTTGCTACACAACAATTCCAGGTCCAGTTGGCTCAGGTGAGCCAGGGGTTGATCCTGTTCTTCGTGGAGCGAAGGCCGAGCTGAAAGAATTCCAAGTTGCACGAAGCTGCACCTGCTCCGACGGGGAGATTGTAGTGCTTCGACCACGGTGAAAGCCCCTTGCCAGCAATGTGTTCAATTCGCACTGAAACCTCCAGGTTCCTTTTTTCTCTTTACCTCGAGAGTTGCATCCCATGAAACGGACCTGGTGGATGCACAATGCAAAGTTTGTGCATCTGTACTTGTTCTTCGTGCGTATGTGCGTATTGCAGTGCCGTCGTTTTGGATGACTTCTCAAGTCGCGAGTAGTGACGAATACTGGTGAAGAACTGGTTGATGGTTTGATTGATATGTTTTATTTTCCCTAGTGATTATTAACGAATGGTTGGTTGACGAATATTTTTTAATGGGTTGAAACCAACTAGTATTGAAGGGTGGTGAATAGTGGTGATTCATGGTCAGTAGAGGTTCCAGCTATGTGTTTGGCTTGTGATGGCGTACTACCAGCATCTACCAGCGATGTCTGCCTGATTTTCATATTACTCTAGATGGAAGTGGGTCAAAACCCTGTACCGCTAGGTACGCCTGGTGCAACCATGGTATTGCCCCTCCTGAAGTTGATGGATAATATTGACCCACTACCAGCATCTCATCTACCAGCAATATGTTTTGTTTGTTTTTCGATTACTTTGCAAAATGATTCTAATGATGATTAACTTTTTTCTTCTGGTTTGTCCTCTTTCCAATATTAAAAAAGCGACCGTTCTTCTTTGGATTGCTGGAGTGTTCTACATGTTTCCAGGCTAATTTGGCCGCTGGTTTTCACTTGTTGTGTGATGAATTGCCGCAAACCAATCTGATTTCATTACCTGTACTGTTTTGTCAATATTTTTTCCGCCAACAATGTTGATTATGGCTGGTTGCGTCGGTAACCCCCATGGGTAAGCGTTATCAGAAAATATCAAGAGTCATGATCGATCATTCAGCAATTGCTATTCATAAAAAAGGTTGCTAGTGGTTAATGGCTGATTGATATCTGTCATTACCATTTTGCCAGCGGACTATTGTTTTCGCTTGAATTAGCAATGATAAAAAAAAAAACGCAACCAAGAAACTGACAGGATGAAAACGATGCAAACAGATTACTACAATGACAAAATATGATAGTAGATTGATTACAGTAGATTTATGGCGCTTAATCTCCGTATTGTTGGTTACCAATATCATTGTTAAAAAACACTATGATCAACGACCAGCAACTGTTTTGTTACTAACCATCATTCACTAACCGTCATTTACAAACCATCATTCATTGACCATCATTCACTAACCATCATTCACTCACCGTGATTTGCGAACCATCACTCACTCACCATTTTTACTAACCATCAACCATCATTAACCATCCACTATTTGCCAGTCTCATTGCCGAAACGGGCTGCAGACCAGAGGTTGGCCCACAGCTCCAGGATCCCATCATGTTGAAGTTCGGCTCTGAAACCGTCGAGGTGTGGTGCTCAGTCGCCTGGGATCACCGGGAAGTTCTATGGTGAAACCATTCACCAGCTATAACAGCCACAGTAATCGTTGACAACTGGCTGGTTCAGGAATATTTGTCATAGGGGTTGGAACCACCAACCGGACCAGCCACTACCCAGCCATTAACCAGCTACAACAGCCACGGGAAACTAAGCAGGGAGGTGGTTCAAATGTGGTTATGACCATTTAAAACCATCTATCCACCAGCTATTTGAAGCTATACAGCACCTATAACCACCAAATCATGATTTAGAAAGATGGAGCCTTGAACACGGAGGCGTTCAATGAAAGGGCCAAACAGCATGAGAGTGTGTGGGCAATGTTAAAGTTGTGCCAGCTTGGCGCAGATGTTGGGTCCCCTTTTTTTCTGAAAATTTTGCCTTCATAGAGGATGTTTGATTGATACTTAGATGTCATTTAATGATGATCAATGCGGTTCTTGCAACCATGAGACCGAATAGCCACTTCTAGCTATTATACGCCCTCGCTAAGTTTCAAAAACCATGACAACCAATTCAATCCACCATTACAAACCAATTGTGGCAATATTTAACCCTTCTAAGAAAGTATTTGAAATAAAGCATCCCGCACTAATATGAACAACTCCATGATTCCTACCCACACTTGATCATTATGCGCAGCATTGTTTGACCACTTTCACCGTTGCCAAGGAACGTTTACCAGTAACCATGACGATTCATCGTGATCTATTTGTCCGTGATTAAGCAACCCTTCTTCAGCCCCAGTAGACTTATTCCCATCAACAAACAATGATTCACCTTTGTCACTGTCCGCAAAACCGTCAATAGTATAATTTGACTAAGTCTCGCAACATGTTATCCATCGCCAACCACTGGAAACAATTAAGCCAGTTCAAAAAACGATCCTCACAAGTAGCCAGGGGTACTATCATTGGGAAGCATTCATAAGCCTCTAATGCCTTCGTTGCCATCACTCACCGTTTTCAACCAATATTATAAGACCGTTCTGCTGTCCATCAAAATATGATATTCACTAGCCAGTAAAACATGAACCATTCACAGTCATCAACCCATCTAGCCAATACAGAGCCATCTTTATTATCATCCATTTTCAAAAACTAGTAATTGCCACCCAACAACTCACTTAAAAGACCTTCCTGGACCATCATCATTGTTGACCATCATTTTCCCAACCACTCTACAACTAAGATTGCCAAAATGATTGTTAACCATTGATTGTTAAAACCCAGTGTTTTCAGAAACCATGGATTGTTGTGAGTGGAAACAGGGTTGATCATCATTTTCCCAACCACTCTAAAACACAAATTGTTAGATTGATTGTTGACCACGGAAAATCTACCGTTATATATTCATTTGCCATTAACCATCTTTAACCATGCCCTACCCTTCCAGTTACCTTTATAGTAGGTAACCAACCCTAAAAAGAAATGGTAGAAACCAGCTGGTTACCTACAATTTTGAGGTAACTGGAAGGGTACAAGGTGGGCCCCTTTAGTTGGCTAACTTGGGTTATAACTAGGGCAACTACCAGATATGGTAGATATAACTATAGTTAAATGGCTTATTAATCAACTTATAGCCGGGGGGGCCCACCTGTAGGGCATCGTGAATGCCATTCCAAACCTACGCGATCCCCCGCTTCTACTCCCAACTTGTCGCGGCGCAGGTTCGCTCCACCAGTTCCAGAGCCAAAGATACCGTGGGCCCTTTGCCGGACAGTGGGCACGCCGCTGGATGTGCGTCTCCAGGGATCCCCGAAGTGCTCACTAAGCATAGGTGCTATTTGGTGGGCCTTTGCTAGGTCAAAGTTGGGTTATAAATCCCTATAACTGGTAGTTAGTCCTATAAGTGGTTGGGGGCCCAGCTTGTATAAGTTACTTCAAAGGTTTTGTAACCATGGTTATATAGCTTACGATGGTTATAGGGCTTGGTTCACCTACCTAATAGGGATACCCTGGGCCCAGGAAACTAGCTGTCGCTGCGCATCGAAGTGCTGGTTGAGAGAGGAACTTAGGAACGTTTAACATCGATTGTCCTACCCAAAGTACTAAAAGACTATAATAGTAAATTCTACCATTGTTGTTTTTACCCCTATTGTTGTTTCATTCTAGTACACGTTTTACAACAATAGTGAACAATATGAAACATTAATACAGAACATAGTTCTTGTTCCTTTCCAACAAGTATTTGCAGCAAGCTTATCATAGGAATGATTTCTACATGTTAGGTAACCAGAAATCCTACATTTAAGCAAAGGCTTATTCTAACATGTTGATTATGAATAGGCCTGAACAAGTCGATCAGTAAAGTTGTTTACACATGTTATCATTCTACGCGGAATCTTTTCTTTATTAGACGTATCGATACTTGATGATGTCTATTAAGGAGTTTAACTACGAATCAGGGCTAATCGCCAACACCATCACAAATCAATGATTGACGTTTTAAAAACATGACATTTGTGAAAACCAAAAGCATGGTGTTAATGCCAAAAGTATGCTTAATGAAGCATAGTTGCACCACAAGTTCGCCGCAGGTAGACCAAAGTTAATAATAGCCACACCATAGTTGATCTATAACCAACCAGAGTCAAACAACCCACACCATAAATTTCACCATACTTAAACCTGAGTTAAACATGTTCGACCGAGCCTTAGGGTTTGCCCCGCATGGGTCTGAGAACATTTCCCAACGCTCAAATTCCTGCACAGGGCCATTGCTTTTTGACTTCTGAGTTATCAAACCCTAAACCTCAAACCCTAAAACCAAAACCCTAAAACCCTAAAACCAAAACCCTAAAACAAAAACCCTAAAACCCTAAACCATAAATCACTGCGTATAGCCAGTGTTTTCGCAACTTGTCCAAGCCATCTCGACCTTGTACAACATGCTCCATTGCAGTGGCGCTTTATGTGGTGGGGCGAACGTTAAGGCTGGAGGGAACATGTTTACACCATAGTTGATCTATAACCGACCTTAGTCAAGTAATTCAAACAGTATGGTCATGTGAGTTATGAACCGTAGTTACACCATAATTTCACCATAGTTCAATCAAAGTGAACCATAGCTGATCTATAGCCGACCATCGTCAGATAGCCCAAAAACTATGGTTGATGAAACGTATCTACATCGTAAATTCGCCGTAGTCACACCAAAGTTAAAACATACTTACACCATAGTTAATTTGTAACCAACTAATGTCAAATAACGCAAAAAGTATGGCCGATGAACCATCGTGACACCCTCATTTTACCATAGTCAAACCAAAGTCAAAACTGAGTTACACCGCAGTGGATCTGTAACCAACCATAGCCAAATAACAAGGAACTATAGTGAAACTACAACAAATTAAATGTGGTTTCACCATGTTTCACCATGCTTCACCGTGCTTCACCATGTTTCACCCTGGTTCCCTGGTAGTTTAAAGGTGCCAGGTTCATCCAGGTTCCCCCCCGTGCTCCACCGGTCTCAGCCACAGGAGGGCCCGGGCACAGCGGCGGGGCGACGGTCGTTGATGTCGGGACAACTGCATAGCGGTATCTGGGCGAAGGGTGGTGGTTAGTGACGTGGGCCAAAGGTGGCGAGCTGGGTCAAGGCTTTAACCAACCAATAATGGAGGATATTGACCAACAAAACTATAGGGAAAACAACGGTGAATGATAGGGAAACCAGAGGTACGGGGTTTTGACCCACAGCCAAGTTAACCCCCCAGTAGTCCCTAAGGGATAGTCACCCAATGGGGTACCTTGCAGTTGTCACTTTGAAAATTAAGTAGGTTAAATTCACTTTGAAATGGAACAATTGTTTTTCCAGTCAGGTCAGCTGCAATGCTAGTTTTTGTCACCTACCCGTGGCCCCAAGTTACCCAATGTTTAAACTAGTTTTGAAATGGAAAATCCACCGTTTATAGATCGTTTACCCATGGAAATTAAAAATCACCGTTTTCTTTTTGTAGACCAGCTACTCTTGTACTGAATTTCCCATCTCCAGGTTGGTTTACCAGAAAGTAACGGTGGTGGTTCACATTGGCGGTTGATCAGACCGTTTGAAATGGTGGTTTAACTTGATAGTCATTATTGCTTATTTGTGATTAAACAGAATCGTTAGCTACATAGCGGCGGAAATTTGGCAATCAACAATTGCCAGTAATTGCCAGTGGTTCTCAATTAGCAGTGGTGGTTCGGAATAATTGTTTGGAATCCATAGACCTGGTGAGAACAATGGTGATTTAGAGCGGTGATTAATAATCCAGTTCAAATTATGAAAAGCGGAGTCACAGTTACAGGGGTAAATGCTGGCGGTTAATGCGCCAGAAATGGTTCATCAGTGGAGAAAAGCTGGTGAATGATAGTGGTGAATCGACCAAGAAGACATGAACCATGAATTAGGTTGACTAAAATGGTCGTTGACAGTGGTGAAGCCGACGTGGATGCAGACATCTTAAATCAGATTGGTTGTTGATCATACCGGTATGGTCAGTGATGGTTAAGCGTGCTTGGTGATCTACGATTCACCAATAATGGTTCACAAACCAGTAGTTCTAAATCATGATGGTGTTTCGTAATGGTCAATGATGGAGAAGAATCATTGGTTGATACAAGTAAGCGGTTGAGTTGCACTGTGGTGGTCAGTAATGGCAGTTCATCAGCCAGTAACGGTGAACCAACCAGTATTATCCAAACATCAAGTAAAACATGGTGAGTATCATGACAAAGTATGTTTAACGGTGATGAGACATGGATGGTTGGCTAATGAATAATGGTAATGACTAGTTACTTAATCTGCCGTGACCACTGATAGTGGTGGTTACTTGGATTTAGGAATAATGATTGGGTGGTATAGGTACTGGCACTGGTTGATTGACAGTGGTAAATCAATTATTATAAACCATGGGTGGCCACAAGGTTGGTTATTTGTTGGATTTACCCGCCCATCATCAACGATTCCCAAGAAACATTCGACGTTTGTAATCATATTTCCCGTGATGACGACTGACCAATTAATAGTAGATAGTTGGCAACTATAAAATTATACTATTAATAGCAGAAAGTGCTAGGATACTATTAATAGTAGAAACTATTAAGAGTAGAAAGTGTTAGGCGCCAACATGGTCAATGGTATCCGGGTCGATTCTTGTTAGCCCAAATCCTTGTGGATATTACTTAAGCTGTTGCTCAGCTAAAATCCCCGGGGGATGGAACCTGGAGAGCTGGATTCTGCTGGGAGTGTCACCCATCAGACATCATAGATGGTTGGGATTTTCTGGTGCCAGGTTCGCCTACCCCCCGTAAATCAGTAATTTAAGATAGCTGGCTGGATAATCCACGATTGAAGAATATTTAGTTACCCATTGGCATTGGTGATTTTCCAGGTATGTTTGATTGCCAGAACGTATCAGGGCGTGATGGATTTTGATTGCTGGTTTATCAGCATTGCCTGTGATCATCTATCAACCCAAGGTCAGCCATTCGCCCCTGTGACGAACCCGTTTGCAGCTGGTCCATTTTCTGCGGCCAATCAGTCACCATCATTGACTTATAGCAAACCTATAGTTATAGTGTAACATACTTGCCCTGGTGCTAACATAGACTTAATTTGCAATTACTTAATTAAACAGTATGGCCCATAATTGGTAGTCATTTGTCATGACCATGCTTGACATCCATTATCAACCTATACACAGCTGAAGATGACCACGATGAATTGTTTGGGGATTGTTGATTGTTGACAATCCGACTTCAATCATGTTTAACTATGCGCTATGATTCTCAAACTGGAGCTTAGTAAAGTTGATCATGATTGACCACCATACGCCATGATTGGCAATCACTACTACCGCAAAACTGACTTCCAACAATATTCGAAAACCCTGTGTTCCAATCATGCACGGAAAGCCTGAAAATGTGGGCAAATGAGTCAGCAATTTGCTCATAGTTGACCATTACCAGCACTTAGATGGAATATATGTTCAACTATTTCAGCCAGTATTTGATAGATACTCTTGCTTGATTAATCTGATAGTTAAGTATTTGATTCACACCGTTGCTGAGTCTAACTGGCTCAATTGCATGGTTGTTCTTGACATCCTTCAATTTGAATAACTTGTCAACTTGCAACTGTCGACCGAGCGGTTGCTGTAGTTGACTGTGGCATCGTTTTGTTTAACGGATGTAACTACTTGTTTAGCATCAACTAGATGAATTTGCTGGTTTCCTAAATATTACATTCCCCCAAAAAAAGACGATGCAATGGTAAGCCACTTTAACAGTCAATGAGCTGGTTGTCCATTACCCTCATAGTGCTTAAAGCCCAACCGTAGTTGTTCACCCTAACTATTGTGGTTCTTCACCCCAGACAGCTTCCATGGATGCGCAGCCGGGGTTATTTCCATGGTCAAAATCCTACAAGGTAGCTTATATCTCTTACGCCTGTGTCGAATCTTGGTTTTCTTTGCCGGCACCCAATTTGCTGACACAGACGCGAACTGGGACGCGTTGCAAAAGCAGTCCCCTTCTCTAAAAGAGAAACTGGCAGAGCGCGACATGCCAGACTTTGCAACTGCGTTGAAACTTTGCAACTGCGCAACTGCGTTGAAACTTTGCAACTGCGTTGAAACTTTGCAACTGCGTTGAAGTACAGGAACACGATGAGGATGGCGACAGGCAGAGCACAATCTCAACGACGTGGCCATTTTTCTGTGCCTCCTCCCTTCTGCAGACTGACACCAAGAGTAACCAGTTTTAGTTCCGACGTACGATCCTTGGGGATGCATATTGAAACACCCTAAACACCTGAAAAACAGAGGTCTGATCAACAAATGTTCACCCTAAACCAGTTGGTTGGCCCTATGAACCATTGTTCACCACTATAAGTGCTCCACTATAAGTGCTTGTTCACCCTTTCACAGGCGCCCGATTTTTCGTTCACCAGCTGGCGGTTCAGGCACATCCCCTGAGCCCTCCGAAGCAGAAGCGGCCTGGAGACCTGGGGGAGCTGTGGCTGCGAGTCGTGGCGAGGGGTGGCCCGTGGTGGCCCAGCCCCCAGGAGTGGCTGAAGCGAATGGGGTAGGTTCGGTTGGTTAGATGTGGTTTGCAACTGGAGTGGCCGCTGAGGGGTCATTTTCGAACCAGTCTACCATGGGCTACCTATGTTCCATAGGACCGTGACAGACCACCAACTGCAACTGGAGTAGTTTGATTCAGCTTCACGTATTTTGATCTAGCCAATTGGGTGATTGATACTTAATGAAGTTGATCATCATCCGTTTGTCAGAAAAGTATCATCATGATTCAAAAGCAATTGATAGCAAGCGATAGTTGGTTCTTAGCAACTGAAAATGGTTGGTTTGTAGCAGTTGATTGAAAACTACTGATACATGGTTAATGCTCGCTATTGAAGCAGCCATCAAACACAACCATAACAGTAACGATGAATAGTGATGATTCATAGTGAGAACAACGGTTCGCAACGCTCGATTAGTAACAAAAATGATGGTTGGCTGGTGATAATTGGTGACGAACTATTGATGATAGGTGGGTGTTAGCTTCATCAAACCAGTCCGTTTTCAACATTTGAGAGTGATACGTACACATGTGTTTTATTGGTAAGACATACCGCTGTTATAGTGTATAAAATAGCTGAGATCGGTCTAACGAAATCCTGATTATGAGGCCATCACCAATTTGACCAGAAGTTGCTGGTGATTCAAATCCAATTGTGAGGCGGATATTTTAGTTTCGTGCACTATGTGCATCTGACACTTTTGGTTTGCGAATGATTACATATGATTATTGTTGTTTGATTTTGGCATTGTTTGATACATGTAGCTGTCGTTGTCACTCATGGTTTGTCATTGTCCTTTGATTTTGTTCCAGGACGGTTGCTATGAATCATGAAGGTTTTGGATGATATGCGGCATCACCAATCAAAGATATGGGGTACCACCAGCTAGACTGACGAGCATGCATGCAAGAATGAACATGCTAACATGCGCGTTAATAGCTGTGTTTCGACATAGCCAGTTGAATATTAGATACATTCACACATTTGATGTGCGCACACTTTTTAAAAACATTTGCACACTGATAGTTTCGTAGATACATTAATTTACGCATTTGCAGCCATATTCAGATGTGCCAACATATTTTTCCTTCCTTGTGAAAACGTTTGTGCATATTCTTGCATGTGATTCAGTTTTACATATACAAATGATTTGCTTGAAACGATTTTGAACCTATGTGCATTTACATTCTTGTACTTGCATTGAAAGATATATCTAGCCCTCTATTGCAAAACCGTCAGGAAACATGCGTTGTTTTTCATCATAAACAAAGAGTGAGGGAGACTGTTTGCATATCGATATTTCAACATTTACATGTGCTATACGTATACTTGAATGCTATACGAATATTTGAATATTTTTGCACATATCTAGTGGTTTCCCTGTAATTTCTATGAATTTGGATGGTTACCAACGTTTATGCACAAACCAGGAATGATCGACATATTATCTTTACATGGTTATTCAATTTTCTTTGCATGCACTACATATCTATCATCTACATTATATATGATCGATCCTTACATCTACTGAAATACATCTATCATCTACGAATATTTGTAGCTATATGATGTAATTATGTATATGAATCATGACCCAATCATCTTATTACAAGCCTCATAAAGCATTATATTATTACAAACCATTGATAATTATCAACCATTGAGTATAAACGCTGTTAAGCTTTATAATCATTTTATTATGTATCCTGTTTGGCTGGTGGTTTATTTTTTTCTAATGTCACTAGTTATTATCATTAAATGGTTGGTTGACATTTTTTCATAGGGGTTGAAGCCACCAACCAGCTATTATGATTATGGTAACCATTGATTATTAATTATGGTAATTCCCTATGTTATATATCTATAATAGCTGGTTGGTGGTTTATATAGTTAATTAATTCGCTGGTTGATTTTTGCTATGAAATGGTTATTCTATAACCATGCATAGGGGTTGAAACCACCAATTCCCTATGTTTCTTGTTGCTGGCCACATGTTTACTATTATGTTAATTATGTTAACTATGGTTATTATGTTTTCCTATGTTTCCCTATGTTTCTATTATGTCAATTATGGTTATTCCCTATCAATTATGGTTTCTTCTTGCTGGCCACATCTATCCTTGGCGTTGCACGGGTTCCAAACGGCGTTTTCTCAGGGCGAAGGGGCAAGTCACAGAGCCCAAAGGCGAGCCGCGGAAAGACTCGCCATGGCAAACCGCCACGGAGAATTGATGGTCATCTGGGTGGATTACAGCTATGAACTTAGCGTTTTATTTTTTGGGATATGATTGATTTACCATATAACCACTAAAAGTTAGACTTTTAGCAAGGGATCTAACAGCCACCAAGTCATGTGGCGAGCTGGGTCAAGCAGTTAACCAACCACAACAGCTGGTCAATGGTTAATCATGAGGGGTGATAACTAACAGTTTATAGGGGAGATATGCCAACTATATGGCAATGGGTCAAGCAGTTAACCAACCAATAATGGGAGATAATAACCAACAAAACTATGTGGAAAACAATGGTTAATGATAGGCGAACCCAGGGTACGGGGTTTTGATCCAGTGCCATGTCAATGGTTGGTTACTGGTTGGTGAGTGGTTGGTGAATCAAGGGTTGACATAGGTGGTGACGGATGTAATGGTTAATCGTTGATGATGGTAAATGATTGTGTTTAGATACAGATGTTGAATCAATTGCAGTAATGATCTTGGGAGTAATCATTGATTAGTTGTCAGTCAATCAGTGATTTCGGATGGTTCATGATGGTTCAAACTGGATAGTGATGGATAATGATCAAGGTATGTTGCACACATAAGTACAAGGAATTGATGAATGGATGTTTGATGGCGAAATATTTATCAGCCTCGGTCCATGCAATATTCATAAATAGGTGATAAATATAGATATATTTTCGTATTTGCTGTCAGGAATTATCAATGATTTTGATGGTGATTATGACATGTAATTATACCAAACAACCTGTTAGTGACATAAAGTTCAATTATTGATACCTAATTGACTATTGATACCATGTTGAATACCTAATTATTATACCAAAAAAAGTTCAATACTATGGGTATGAATCAACCTGTTAGCAACAGCTGGCCACCATGATCAACAACAAGTAGTTTCCACGTTGGATACCCATTGGCTATGGACTAAAGGTGTTGTAGCAATAGCTATTTTAGTTGATAGGATATCCCCACAGGAAACATCATTTTCTGCGCCGTATTTGGGAGGTCCATGTTACCAGGAGTGAAGCCTGGGTTGTTCACGAAGGTTATCCATTTCATGCTTGCCACGGACTATTGGTTATCATAATGATTCTGGGTGGCATTATGAGTAACCACTTGAAGTTCTGGGATATTAGAATGTGTTTCTAATAGTCAACCATGTACTTGACAATTGATAGCTTTCAAAACATTACCCATTCATTTAAAAAAAATATGGTGGTTGAGATCTAACGGTTGTCACCTTGGTTCATAGTAATGGGCCACCATGATTGACAGCAAATAGCTGTAGATTTAAAATAGTTGATAACTTGGATTATACATGTTGGAACGATGATTGCTTTAGTTGGTAACAGGCAGAGCAACTGTGAGCTGCCTTGTGTAGTTGCCTTCCACTTGTATTCATCATTTGAGCCATTGACGATTGGTGATATTATTTGCTAGTCATACTACAACAACAACAACAACAACAACAACAACAACAGCCCACAAGTGGTTAAAAGTGAACCGTGAGGATGAATTATCAGCCTGTATGATGGATATTCATAAGCCAGCCATTGCTGACCACGGCTAGTAATAATCATTATCTAATTTTGTATGATCTTTCCATTCCGATTTTGGTGGTGGATAGATGGATAGACAGACAGACAGACAGACAGACAGACAGACAGACAGACAGACAGACAGACAGACAGACAGACAGAAAGACAGACAGACAGACAGACAGACAGACAGATACACAGATAAATAGATAGATAGATAGATTGACATATAGATAGATAGATAGAAAGACATGGATAGATAGGTAGATAGATAGATAGACTGATGGGTAGATATATAGATAGAGATAGATAGATAGCTAGATAGATAAAAAGATAAAATAGATACATAGATAGATACATAGATACATACATAGATAGATATATTGAAAGGTATATGGATGGATATATGGATGGACGGACGGATGGACGGATGGGTGGATGGATGGATGGACGGACGGATGGATTGATGGATGGATGGATGGCTGGATGCATAGATCAATGGATGGATGGATGGATGGATGGATGGATGGATGGATGGATGGTCGAGTTGTGGGCCCAGCTCCAGAGTGGCCACAGGTGACGACAGATCTGCGCACCTCACCCAGAACCAGCTTATCCTCAATTCATCGATTTAGCATGACCGCTAAGGGTTGGTAATGGCTAGCAATGGTTTTGGTACTAAGTAATGTTGGTGTCTGATTAGTATCTACCTGTTGGTTCCATCTATTTTCATTACTTTAGGGGGGTTACACAAATCAGAAACCAACATTACTAAAAAGTAGTTCAATTTCGATAGGGTGTTATTTTTACACATTTGTTATTGTGGCTTAATACCGAGCATCAGCAACAACAACTGGATATCCCGCGAGAGAAAAACAAACCAACAACGCAATAGCAACACACACGTTGACGACAACAACCCGACCAAAGCCGACAAAAAGAACAACAATACAGTCGCGATGTATCTTTGTTGATCCTGGTTGACGGCATTCACAGGAATTTGTCTATAATTGATTTTCATCATGTCCAAAATCAACGACTATGCACCATACTTTGTTTGTTTTCAACTTTCAACCATCAATATCCTGACGGGGACCCCTGTTGCTGTTGATGGCTACGCGTCATTGTCCATCATGAACCGTCCTGAATAATTGTTAGCCATAATGACCATTCATAATCGACATCAGCCATTCAGCAATATTGGCCACCGATCACTATCATTAATACCGATCAGCACCAACTATTACTAGCAATCACGAGCCGTCAGTGGTCGCACCGATAATTTTGATTAGTAATCACCATTAGTAATCACTCTGATTAGTAATCACGCTGATTAGTAATCACCGATTCACTGGCTTTTCAACCACCCAAGGTTGCTGTAGATCAACCTGCCAACCATGGATCACCAGCTCGGCTTCACCATGGATTACCAGCTGCTTGACCTTGCGCTTGCGCTTGGTTATCTACTCCAATACATTGGTGATCTACTCAGTCGCTTATTATCAAGCATGGATCACCAGCTAACCCATGGATAACCAGCTATAACCAGCTTATATCAACCTTGGATCCCAAAGGGGATCCCCATGCATCACCAGCTTCACCATGGATCACCAGCTGACCTTGCGGACCTCCGCTCGAGGCTTTTGGAAAAGCAGCGCAAGAAGGAAGAGTCCGACGCCTCGCGGAAGGCTGCGGAGGAACGCATGAAGGTGCGAAGCGGTGTGAAGCCGCTGGATGGGCCGCCGGTGGTGGTTTCCCGAACCCAGTGCCGGTGACCGTTGTGGGTTTAGGGGTGGTTGATGTATGGTTGCTGGCTGATATATGGTCGGTATGTGGTTGATATATGGTTGATATGTGGTTGATATATATATACATATATATATATGGTTCATTGCTGGTGATTGGAGGGTTTATTGGTATAAATGCATATTTTTTACTAAACATAATTAAGAACTTGGATGGTTGATGAATGATGGTTAGTCAAGGTTGATCGTGGTTGCTTATGATCAATCATGCTCATCTTAACGGTTCCATGATGGTTCAGACTAACAGTGTGGAACGACGCCGAGAGGCAGTGGTTGGTTCGTAACTGATCCCCCACAACGGTTAACCGGTTAACTTTTTGCTGGGTTTGAACCATTACTACTACTGGGTGGATTACAGCGCTATGAACTTAGCTGAACTTTGCTTTTTTGGGATATGATTGATTTACCATTTGTCGCCACTAAAGCCGTTAGACTTTTAGCAAGGGATCGAGTTCAGCCACCAAAACTAGATTCTCAGTGGTGGATTGAAGCATGTTTTACAACCACAAGATCTGTGATAGTTGATTGGTTCACTACTGGTTCACGAACATTCTTACAGCCATTGGTGAACAACCAGCTATCACAGATCTAGCCATGAATCAGCTACAACCCATATAGCCATTCACTAATGGCTTACAACCACCAACCAGAAATTCTCATAGCTCGCCTTGCGAGTCGCTCGACATGGCGAGCGTTCGTCGCTTGTGATGGCTCAACGAGTTGGCGTCAAGGTGATGGGTTGGAGTTGAACCAACTTATTTGGTTCAACCACTAATAATGGTTAATTGATGATACCACCTAATCATTAGTGGAGTAATCCATCATTATTAGTGCCAAATTAATGGTCAATTGATGATGGATGGCACCAATTAGGTGGTTTTATGATGGGTTGCAACCAATAACCCTTAATTAATCATATAGTTAATGACCATTATCATTATTTATATATCCAATAACCAATAACCCTTACTACTGGGTTGATTAACCCTTACTAAGAACCAATAATAATAACCCAATAGTAAGGGTTAGTTAATCAACCAATAAGCCATTAATTGTTGTTAGAACCACTAACAATGGTTAATTGATAATAGGAGATCATAGGGTTTTCTTGGGGATATATAACCATTAAGAGTGGTCAATTACAGGGGGGTGTAAGCAACAATAATGATTAAACAACTTTTGGTTGGTGGTTTGATTGACATTTTGATGATTTTCCCTGGCAATCATTAACAAATGGTTGGTTGGCTCATATTTTTCATAGGGGTTGAAGCCACCAACCAGTTCTGTTTTTCAAAATGCTCGCAAGCACTTGATCAGTGGTTAGTTGACATAAGTGGGTTAAGAAGAGCTCATCATTTTTGAAACATGCTCATAGGCATGAGTTGGTCAATTCAGATGCGTGGGCTTTGATGAAACCATGTTCTTAACCAGTTTTTTTGAACAGTCACCAATTAATGCAGCAATTTCATATGAATGACCAATTCATGACTTGTAAACCTTATTGCATTAGCTGGCTACAAGTATCAGTAACCATTGTTACTGACGAGTTCTTCAATGGTTACGAAATACAAGCTATTCCCATCATTTAGAAAAATTGATCTATAATCAACGATTTTAAATCATTATCAATCTGTGGTTTCAAAATGCCGTTCCATCTCATTCGCATTTGAGATTTCATGTCGATACCGTCATGTAGGTAATCAATTTCATTTACATTTAAACGTTCATGATACTGTCTCTAACAAGCTTCCATGCGCAGCATATCATGTAACGTTGGAACGATCATCGGTCTCCAGCTGCACCTGGATCTGGTTGCCATGCTTATCGTCCAAGGCCAACCACTGCGAGTGGATGATCGTCTCCCTAAGTGATTAGTAACCATGGTTAGTTCACCTACGTACTTATCAACTAATTGGGAGATCAAGTAACACGGATAATTGATTGCAACCTGAGTAACCACTTATTAATCATGGATAGTTCGCCTATTCATCAACTAATTGGAATATCAAGTAACAGGGAAAATTGATTACAACCACTTAGTAGCCATGGATAGTTCGCCTATTTGTCCATGGCCACAAAAGGGTAGTGACTCACCGTGGTCACGTTCACCACTCGTGGTAGATGATCATCCAAGTGAGAGAGTCAGTGGCTGCGAGCGTTTAGTAGTTCTCTGTAGGGACGAGTTTGTTTCCGGGTCCTGCAGCGGCTACAACTAATAAACGCTCGCAGCCATGGAAAGGATTCAACCCTTATTATCCCCTATTATCAACCGCTGCGACCATGGTTGTTTTTCGGGTCCTGCATGCGGCTAATCTCGCTGGTGATTCTCAGCGAGCTAAGGAGCGCCAGGGGTATCCCGTTCAATCCCAGCTTAAAGGGGGAGCGATTTAGAGCTACAGGGAGTGGTGAAACCAGATGGTAGTAATGAATCATTCGTAATGATCAATATTCTGACTCGGGTACTAGATAACCATTGGTTAGCTTGCTGGTGGGTTTAAGCATGTTTTTGAGGTGATGATAGCGGTTGATAATAGGGGATAATGAACGACAAAAATAGGTGAACAACTCGTAGGTGGTGGTTTTGAACATTTTTTCTCCTGTGTTTGGGGATGATTGGTCGGTTAGCTAGTATGCTTCAAAAGGGTTGAAACCACCATCAATTTAATCATTGATTGTAGCCATTGATTAGGCATCATGCTCTCTTTGGCGGGTTTAATTGAGACAGTTGTTTCCATGGTGAGCCTTGTAGGCCGCAGTTGCAACGGGGAATTTCAAGTAGTGTTGACCCGACAGGCGCAAATGATGACCAACATTTGGGAGTTGGAACCATTTTGTCACCATTCTGCCACGGCTATGCCCATTTTGATGCCACAAGATGAATGATAATTGGCTAGCTCAGGAGCTAGATCATGATCATGATCATGAGGATGATGATGATGATGATGATGATGATGATGATGATGATGATGATGATGATGATGATGAGGAGGAGGATGAGGATGATGATGATGATGATGATGATGATGATGATGAGACGATGACGACGATGACGACGATGAGGACGATGACGACGATGGCGATGACGATGAGGATGAGGATGAGGATGAGGATGAGGAGGAGGAGGAGGATGACGATGATGATGATGATGATGATGATGATGAGGATGATGATGATGATGATGATGATGAGGAGGAGGATGAGGATGATGATGATGATGATGATGATCATGATCATGATCATGATCATGATAATGATGACGATGACGACGACGATGACGATGATAATGACGATGATGATGATGACCATGATGATGATGATGATGATGATGATGATGATGATGATGATGATGATGATGATGGTGATGACCATCATGGCTACCAGTTTATGATTGAAATCGTGTGGGGGGTTTTCAAAATAGAGGATCCCAGAAATGGTTGGTTTATCACCACGAACGGTTCAGGATGATTTGGGGGTCCCCTATTTTGGGAGACCTCATACGTTGTTGCTGGTTGTTTCTAGCCCCCGCATCAACCATCATGTGCCATCGGTTGTTTTATGTCGGTTCAACCTTGCGAAAGGCATCGTTCTCAGTCAACGAATCACCTTCGAAGGCTTGGACTTGCTCATCACTACCACAGGGTATCTACCTTCCACCTGGTTTCTGGTCGATACCATGCCCCACGCTTCCAGCTCCCGCTGTAGTAGGCAACCAACCCCAACAAAAATGGTAGAAACCAGCTGGTTGCCTGCTATATGGGTGCCTGGAAGCATAGGGATGACTAGCCAGCATTTCCCACCAGCAATCATCCTCAAGCGTTTTTCATGCATCATTTGTTGTTGGCTACTTTGGGTCGTCCACTGGTCCAAGCATGCCAGATTGCTGAGCCGACTTGAACCTCGTGGTCAACTCCGCTTCCAACAACATCGAACTCAAAGATCGCAAGAGGCCACACGGCAATGCGCATGAGATGGGCAATGACGAAGTAAAATCGCATGCTTCTTGGGAAGCAAGAAGGACTCAAAATAGGAAGAACGACGCGCACAAAAAATTGAAATTGGATCGGAAGTGGTGGATTTTTTCGCGGCATCCGCGCTTAATTCGCAGACGCGCTTCCCAATGCACGTCGGCCGCCGTTCTGGTCCAGTTGTGCAGGAGCATTTGCGACAAGCAATCTCACCAGCTTGAAGCCATTCTGTCTGCTGCTTGGGCCATCCAGGGGATACGTCAGATCAAATTGTCTGCGCTTGCGCGTTTGCCACAGACCGAGGGCGGCCAAGAAGCACATCATTGGCAAGGCTGCCAAAACAAAAACTCATAATGGCAAATACCGCCTGTTGGTGGGCCTGATTCCTCCAAACGCATATTTCAATGGCGCCTGCCTGTTTTCAGCGCAAGGGTGATTCTCGCTCGGTACCACTGCATAGCACGGGGGCGAAACCATTTTTTTTGTGGTCAGGATCAAAGAAAGAAGAAACAAGAAGAGAAGGGAAACAAGGACTTCAAAGACCATTGGGAACGGCCGCGGCTGACAACAAACCAATGGTCAGTAGTGTGGTTTTTTATATGGTTGGTCGGGTTTTGTGTAATTATGCACGTTGCGCAAGCCGCCCACTGGCCTGCATGCAAGGGAGGTCGCCCAGCCATATTGTAGTTTTGGGTTGGGTTGGCTGGCGCGGGTGTTTGTCGCATTTGCAGGGTTTATGCGTCACATTTTTTTACATTGCTCATGTGGCGCTATAAGTTGAGAATGCAAAGTTGCCTCAATCCAATAATATTTGAACAAAACCATGCACGATCAATTCAGATCAAATGGCCTTGTGTTTTGCCGACCGTTCTAACGCGCATTATTTGGTCATTGGCTAAATGTGCTCATGAAATCAATTTTTTCGGCCACCCGTCTGGTCATAACTACCCAGACTATAGATCCATGGAAGATCCATGGAAAATCCCGCATGGTACTTGCAAAATTGACATGTTCTGGACCCTTCTTTGGTGATATATTTCCCGCTCCACCAAAATATCGTTTCTAGATCAATGTGTGAACATGTTCACATATTGGACCACAAGACTACCGTTCGCACTTGGCCACACCAATTTCCATGGTCGGTTGGTATGTTGGTTGGCCCTTCAATCCGTATAGATTTCTTGCAAATTGGTCACAAGCCGTTTCAATTTGTTCTAGAAGGTGCACCTGCTACAATTTGGGGTGCCAGCACCGTCACCTATCATCAACCATTTCTGGGTCACCACAATTAACCAAGTACAAACTCAACATTCACAAAGTGTTAGCCACCTATGAAGCGGTCATCAAGGAACCATTGATGAACCATCGTTTACCAACCATTTGGCATCATCGTCCAATTGCACCAACCATGAGCCATAACCGTCTTGAAAAAACAATAAATCATCATGAACCACCATCAGCCAACATGTTTTTTTCACCACCCATTAAGCATACATGATCCAACAACCAACAGTGACCCCACCAAGCAACCAACAAGTATTGACCAACCATTGTTGGCCTAATCAATGATTAGCCTGTCCATTGTTTGGATTCACCAACAAGTAGTAACCAAACCTGAAGCATCAACCAACCATCATCTAACGACTCAACCAACAGCCTCCCCCGGGCCAGCTCTCCAGGAGCAATTGAACGCCATGAAAGAGATGGGCGAGGTCGGGCTGCTGCGGGCGGACCAAGGTTAGACCGAATCTGAAAGTTGCGGGTTGGTGGGTGAAGTTTAAGCAGGTTTTTAAGCAAGATTCTAACAAGTTCATGGCTTATACAACAGCGAATGAAGTTCAAATAGTGATGGATGTTGATTATTTATCCAACAGTTCATCAAACTGAGTTTGTGGGTTATACACCTGTTAGAGGTTTTGTGGGTTATACACCTTTGATCATGGTTAAAGATCAGGGCTAACCAACAATAATAGAGGATATACCAACTACATGGGTGTTTCTCAAGCCATTGGGGTACCCTAAATTATCCTCTTTATTAATCGTTTATGGTAATAAACTAACCATTTGTGGGCTACGTTTTTAAAGAAACCACTAAATTTAGCATGCTAGTTTATGCAGCAGTTAATAGAGCTTGGTTGTGGTTAATATGCACATAGCACTATTAGCTGGTTAGGTCAAATGATTTTGACCTATAATAGTGCTGACAATTGCTACAGAATAAATGATACATCCACGTTGAAATACCCGCACTATGTTTTGCAAACCGCCACCAGTTTCGAAACACAGTTGCGAAAACCATTGGTTAGAAAAAACTAGTTGTGTTAACTAAGCACTAAGGTAGCTGGTTCAGCAACCCTTGACAGCCAATGCCATTATTGAGCATCATTGACCGTTGATCATTGTAGTGGATCGTGATAAAACTGCAAGTGACCAACCATGAACCGTTCTGAAGCACCAGCCATTAACAATTCCCATCAAACAAATCTGCCATGAACTTTGAAGTGCCTTTGCAATACATATTCACCAGTAGTGACCATTACGCTCCGGTGATCTAACATATCAATGGAAAATCACCATGCCATGAATAATTGGTGTATTTTCCATTGCTATGTTAGATCACCAGAGGGTAGCTACCAACATATTTCTAAACCCTTGTCAGCCACCAACTTTGGAGTTAATACCTTGACGATGCATAAGCACCATTCCCAACAAGTATGAGCCAGAAACCTTTTACCAGTATCAATAATCAACCATACTTCATTGGGAACCATCATTCACCATCATCACTAGAAACCATGACTAACCATCACATTTTTTCACGTTTGGCCCGCAGTGCAACTCGAAGGAGATTGCAATACACCGTCCCTATGGAGTGTGAAAGATGAACGAATGGGTAGCAATTGACAATGAAGAAAAAAACCGGACACATGACAGGCTGTACACGAACACAACCACTTCTAACCATCACAAACCACTATCAACAACTGATTAGCCATAGTTAAGCATAGTGAAAACCATAATTACCTAATACTAATAGCCATTTGAATTGTCATTACCAGCCACAAGTAACTGTACATAATAAATATGTGTAAGCATCCTTGACACTTTTAGCCCGTAGTGCAGTCAAGATGCTCCTAAACCCCATTCTTACGAAGGGTTTCATGATGGACAAATGAAGACCAATCCAAGATACATGTGTGGTAGTGATCAACCATCAGCGGGAACCATGATTAGCCACAATCACTTACCACTACCTATCATCACTAGTAACCACTACTATTAAGCGTCACTACTAACCATCATTACTAACCACGACAAGCCATCACTCACAATCGGAATGCCCTGCTGCTTGCGCAGGAGCTGAAGGCAGCCAAAGCAGCTGCCAAAGAAGCAGAGATGCAGGTCTCGCAGCTCAGGAGCCGCGCAGCGAGCGGAGCGTGGAGCGGAGCTGCCAGGGGGGGCAAGGCCGGCCTGGATGTAGGGGCTGATGGCTGGGGAATGGTTGGTTAAGGATGGTTAAGTGACCCTAAGCATGGCTAATGGTTGGTTAAGAATGGTTGGTTAAGAATGGTTGGTTAAGAATGGTTGGTTAGGAATGGTTGGTTAACCATGTGGTTAGTTAGGTTGACTGATGGCTAATGATGGCTAATGAATGGTTAAGAGTAGCAATAGGGGTGAACATAATGGTTCCTAATGCTTCGTAAGGGTGAGAAGTAAGGGTCAATGGCGGCTAAAGGTGGCGAGTAATGATTTAAACCATCTTAAACCATCTTAAACCCAACCTTTGCTGGTGGTTCCAAACCAACACTGGTTCAGAACGGCTCAAGATGGTGATACGTCAAGGTGGTTGATGGATGGTCAACTCATGGTCATGGTCAACTGATGATGTTGGTTTAACTCATGGTTGGTAAATGCTTGCTGGTAGGTAGATGATGATTATTAGTGCTTAATCATGGTTAAGAATGGTTGATGATGGTCAACGCTCGTTTGCATTAATGACGCGTAATGGTTGTGAATGGTGAATAATGTTTGCCGTTGTGAATCTATATAAAGTAGTGATATGATTAATTTATGATGACCATCACTTTGACAACAAACATGAGTGATGGTCAATGATGATTTGCAACGTTGGTATTTGACGATACTTCATGGCAGCTAATTATGGCTACAAATCAACAGCTCACTAGTAACTAGGTCAAGAAGGCGTAGTGGTTGGCAGTGCTGAGCGAATGGTTGGTGGATGATTGGTGAGTGGTCAGCAACAATGGCTTTTAAGTCACAACAGATGCTGGTCAATTGCTTAACCATCGTGAGCCTCCGCTGATGATTCAGCCATTCACTTTCCTGATGGTCAATGGCGTATTTGTCAGTGGTTGAATGGGTTCACTGTCCAGGTCATGAGCCAACAAGTGGCAGAGATACCAGGTATCAGTGTGGTCACAGGCTTTTGGACCAACAAGAACCCACCTGGGTAGTGTCTAAAGCTTGGTCATGGTGGATTGATATTAGTGGATTGGCATTTTGCTACAAAACGTGGTCGCGAAAGGTCAGAGGGGAGGCAGGTCTACTTTGCCCTGCTTGCGATTCCAGTTTGTCAAGTGGATCATCGGTTGCTGGCTCTATTGTTTCATGTCTAACCATACCTGGAAATGGTGAAATGATTGTCATTCGGGATGAGTTTAACCGCCAAGCAGATCACATGTTTTCCCCTGTCGCGGGATTTTGTTCAACGCCACCCACCTAGGAGATGTCATTGCAAAGGCAGAAGTAGGTCTAGGGTAGAGCAGAGGGTCCTCCTCCACAGATGCGGAGCAGCTTGGTACAAGCTGGCGCTTGAATGACTTCCAGCTGGGGTGGTTTTTTCTTGGGGCTGAGTTTGCAAGCCTTGGTATGCTTAAATGGTAGGCCTTGGTGCCTGATGGTGAAGCAACGGTTCGTTAACTATTCTTCAACCTGTGCCTCTGTGGCCTCCTTGTGGCTTTGCCTTTGGCGCTCAATCATTGACCACCAGTGACTGCCATAACCCCGCCGCCACACCACAAGCTGCTGACCCGGTAGCAAAGGTGCCAACTTTGGTGGCAGAAACCCGCCGCAGAATGGCTGCTGAGGAAGGGCTGCTTGCCAAGCATTGCTTGCAATGACATTTGCTGGGCAGCTCTGGAGCTTTCCACTGGGCAGTGTTGACAGTGGAACGAACCAACAGCCCACGCACCCGACTTCGCTCAGGCGGAGCGGCTACAACGGTTGGCTAAAACGTGAGACTGATCCCTTTGAATTGGGTCGTGCTAGATACTTGGCCGTGCTCTTGCAAAAGCATTCTCTGACGGAGCTGATAGCAATTCTCGAACAGAAATCACAAATTCGGTCCTGGAACCGTTCTGCGGGCAGAAAAACCGAACGTTTCCTGATATTGACCTGACTTGGAAATTTTGCAGTGCCATATGCACGCTACATTGCTGCATTTGACTCTTTTGACAAATTTGATGATTTTGATGCCGTTTATGTCAGGTGACAGCCATGCTTCACCAAAACCACCCTGATTTCATTGCACCTGTCAGTGGCAAAGAAAGTGGACAGTAGAAGTATGACATTCAGGGGTTTGCCCTCGTCTGGCATCCTGCAACTGAACCTGAAATGGTTGAATCATATCCAGAATTCTTCACCTACTAAAAACACGATTAGCGGTCAAAAAGCATAGCCGCTATGCCAAACATGAACCGTTGTGGACCAGCTACGAACCAGCTATTGACAAACCATCAACCACTCAATCATCATCAGTTGTTTTGAACAATGAAATGTTCCTTTTCATTTTTAGTCATCATAAATCACCATTCACAATAGATTATCCAGCCAGGCACCGGTGGGTTCAAACTGTTTGTCAATTTTCGCAATCATTAGTCGACCTTTGTTAGCCATTGTTTACTAAGGAACCATTAGCCAGCCAATATTCCGCTATTGCTGGCTATATCCTTCTTATCCCTTTTCGTAGTCAACCGCTCACCCTCGACCATTAACATAAGCAATCAATGATAACCATTTAAAAAACCTTGGCCGACCATTGTTCATCCCTTCAACCATGATTCTAGCCACGCATTAACCAATTTGAAAACCATCAGCCACCAACCAATTTGAAAACCATGATCAAGTTCAGCCATTTTGAACCAATCATCATGGTCATCCATCTGAAAACAATCTCAAGACACCAATCACCAACATCACCCGCCACCCGCCATGGCCATCTCCCAAGGCCTTCGCTCCCACCACGGGGGGCACCGCCCCCGGAGGATCAAGTTGGACACCGCGGAGGCCGCCGCCAAAGTGGCCGAGAAGTCCAAGGCCGCGGCCGAGAAGAAGCTGCGCAGCGCGGAACAGGAGACCGTTGGGCGTCGTTCGGCGGCGGCGGCGGGGCCAGGGCGGGGCCGGCCCAAGCGGCACGGATGTTGAAGGGTGGAGGTGTGTGATTTGATTTGCGGGTCAGCCATGATGGTGAATTATCATTGGTTTTGGTTGGTTTGGAATCATAGTTCAGGGTGGTTATGATGGTTTAGGTATGGTGAAGTTGGTTTTTTGCATTGCAAGCAGTGGTGAGTATACCAATAGTTTTAATGGATATTTACTGGTCATGAACTATTGTATGTTGTTTTTACAGCGAATAACGGCTTCAAGTTCGGTTTCGGAACAAATCAAGCCAACTGCAGGACAAGGTTCAAGAAGGCACTAAGGGTCTTTTTGTTTTCTGGTGGTGGGCCAAGCCTTGCCAAGCTTCAAAAATGGGAACATCATCATTTCAGCCATTGGTGTTCAAATCGTCCAGGTTTGCCGCGCAGTTTTTAGAGCAACCATCTACAGTTGTAAAATGTTTTTTTGGGGGGGGGATAATTGGATGGTTGATTTTGACTAAACTTGTGGAAATTGCTGGTTTATTGTTGGTTGAAGAATGGTTTTGTAAGATGTATTTTTCGTAGGGTTTGACACCAGCAACCAGCCATCAGCCCCAAATTACCGGAAAAAAATCCTCTACGCCGTGACCACATCATCGCTTCGAGTCATCGTTCTTCAACAATCAAGTCAGATATGGCTACAAGGGAAGGGTCAACATGGGTCAACTATAAGGGTGGTCATAAAGTACGTCATACAAAGTAGGGTCACGAACGAAACAGGGCTATAATGGGATGTTTAGTGCTACAGTTAAAAGTGACGATGTTTTGGTCAATAATGGTGTAGAATGGCTAGGCTGATGCTGGTGAATAATGCTACGGTGGTCAAGAAGAGTTTTTAATGCCGGTTCGTTTTTTGTTCATGGGGATTCCCGTTTTTCTTTTCCAAAATGCATCAATAGCTATACCGTCATCAAACATCACCCGTATCCATGAAAAACCTAGTTTTTCTGCCAATAGTCACCGGACTGATTAACAATGTTGCTAACAATGGTCCATCATTCACTTCCAGCGTTGTTAGCAACATTGTTAATTGCCAATCGTCTAAGGCGGTGCCTTGTGCTGACTTGCAATAGCCGTACATACTCACCATTTGAGAATAATCATCAATAAAAATCAATAATCAACAATATTGTTATTTGATATCTGGATAATCATAATAGTGGGAAAAAACAATCATCCACTTCCAGCCTTTGGCTCGGTTTCTCAAAGGTAGGGAACTTTTAAAATGGTTTGTCCATTTCTTCATGTATGTTTATATGATTATATTTGTATTTGTTTATTTATATATATATATATATATTTATTTATTTATTTATTTATTTACTTATTTATTTACTTATTTATTTATTTATTTATTTATGTTTGAAATTGATTATTTTCTAGTTGCATATAGATATTTATATGTAAATGTAAAATTATATTTTTAGATTATTAAATTTTGCAGATTAATATATATATATATATATTTAATGTTGGGATGACAACTGGGGGTGCCCTTAGGTTCACCAACGGTCCACCCGTTTCGGCGGCGATCCATCTTTAGGAGTTGAAGTCGCTTCGGGAAGACCCGGTGAACGAGCAGGTGAACATGCTGCGCGACGCGCCTTGGCGCAGGGCGGATGCCTTGGCTGGGGACACGGTAACGTGGATGAGTGAACTTGTTGGGCTGACGATTTTTTGATGTTTTTTACCAAGAAGCCATGGAGGTTGGTGAGTTGCGGGTGAGTTGTAGGTGAGTTGTAGTGGTTGATATGGCTATGGGTCAAGGCTTTAAACAACAATAATAGCAGGTGAATCGTTAATGATAAGGGATGATAAATGATAACTAACAATTATAGGGGAGATATACCAACTATATGGCTATGGGTCAATATCAATCAACCAGTAATGGGGGATGATAGCCGACAACAGTAGTGGGAAAACAATGGTTGATGATAGGGGAACCAAGGGTAGTTGTTGTTTTAGATGGCCATTGGTCAAGCAGTTAACCAACAATAATAGCTAGGTGGTGGTTAATGATAGGGGATGACAACTAACAATTTGTGGGTGACTGACTGTTGATGTTTTAAGATCATGTAAGTCCAAAAACATCAAGTAAAAGAGCAGTCACAACAATCTGTGTTGGGTTGAGTTGACTTGTTGGCTAACTGCTGATGGTTTTTGATGTTTGATGGTTTTGAGCAAGGGCTTGATGATTGTTGATGGGTTGATGTTGCTTGTGATGAAAGCATCGGGGATGGGTTTAGCAAGCATAGGTTAGACTCTGGGTTAGCTTCTTTATTTGCGGTTTCTGTTGTCTAGTCAGGACTATTTCTACTTCAGGTAGAGCTATTTCATATTAAGCTAGAACTATTCCTTGTTTTGGTCAGGGCCATTTCATAATTCAACAATTTGGAACCAGGGTTATTTCTTAATTCGTCACAACATAAACACAAACACATTATTCTGCAAAGGGATTGATAAGCATGAGGGCTGGAGTTTGATTCAGCGGCTGTTGGTTTTTGATGTTTATCTGCCACAGGGCGTTGTCATCAAAATCGTTGGTAGGTAATTCTCTGGGGATCCCTGCGGGAAATTGCCACAAGCAAACCTTTAACTACCTTTGTATTGTCAGCCAACAAGTAATAGTATATTACCCAGTGCTGACCATTGCGAATTGTATGCGGGAAACCATCAAATCAAACATCAAACAGTATAGCGAATATGGACTATGGTTCTCGAGTCCTAGAATTAGTTAAAATATATTTCGTCTCATCTCTGGCTGACTGTTTTGCTCATGGCGCAGTTTTTCAAGGCAAGCAAAATCCGCAGGAAGGCGCTCCATGGTCCTGGCCTGCTTAGCCAGATGCAACATACAGGAGCCTACCTCGCACGCCAACGCAATGTTCTGGCAGAAATAACCTATGAGAACCTTGTTGCGCAACACAGGACCATGATCATGGCCAGGCTTCAAACTCTTCATGGCCGGATCACCACGCATGAGGCGGAAGCCGTCTGTAGGAGTATGGCAGCTAGCCCTTGCAACGCGAACCAGAATGTGGCTTTGGCGTCGGCCTTTAACAATGCCATTCGAAACTCGCAGGGCTCCCCCTTAAAGCGCAAGAAGCAAAAACTTGAGGTGTGCATGGCAAAGTTCCTGACGAAAGAAGACTGCCAGGTGCTTGCTAGCACGTTCCACTCCTTGCTAGCACGTTCCACTCCGGCCAAGATCAATCGAATCATGATGAGCATGGAAAAACTCGGGCTTGTGCTTCTCACTAAGAAGTCCTTGCAGCTGATGATCACCCCCCAAGCGTGCCATCGCCTAATTTCGTTGTTGTTGCTGATGATGCCATGAATCTTGGTTGGTGGCACTTCGCGCCACAGAGATTTCACCAGTGTTTAACATGCCCTTTTGCTTGAGATTCATGATCCCACTGTGGGCCAATGGGCCGAAAACATTCAAAAATAATGATGATATATGATGATCAATTTTTTGTGATGACAGCGCCACACTATCCTCTTGAATTGGGGATCAATGTCAGCCTAGCACCATCCCTGATCATGATAAATGATCCTTATGATTCTAGTTACCCTAGATAAGTTGAATACGCCAACATGATACCTGATCGATAGGATATAGAGTCATGGGATCCGACTATTGGTTGATCATGAACACCCAACCGTCCGATGAATAATGACGATGCGGGACTGTGGTGAAGTCCAAGTTTTAGTCACCGCCATCAACCGCTATGATGATTTGTTGATTACCACTGTTATTTCTAGCTGATTGTCTCTGGTAAGTTGTTAATGGATCTTGTCACTATCAGTGAAAAAGACAATTGACGATGAGTACTGTAGGATTTCTGATTTGTCAATGGTCAGTAACAGGTATGGACCACCCAGAATTGCCAAGAATCCTTGCAAGTTCATAACGCACAACATTCACCTTTGAAGGTATGCCGATTTGAAGCAGTGCATTGTGTGCCGGGTGTGCGCTTTAGTTCCGTGGCCATTACTGGGTTGTCAGTGACCCATTTCAGCGTGACACCTCAGTTCATGAGATTCTATTGGGAATCAACGGAGCCGAGTCCAAATCAAAAATAGAGAAAACACATAAACACATTGTTCAAGTCTAATTCAAGATGCACCAATATTGATAAATGATATCATTGACGAAAAGTTGCTTTCAGATGTGTGTTGATTTCAAAAATAAATGCTGATCAAGTGCCACATTGGCTACATTGCCCATGTTTCAACCGACTACCACAGACCAAAAAACTCAAAAGACTACCATTCCTCGAACATCTTGATCAAACTCAACGACCCTAATGGATAGTCACCCATCCATGTAGATGATCAACTCATGTCCTCCACGGGGACCGCGGCAACGCGGGCCCACGCCGCGGCGTTGCCCAAGGAGAGCAAGAACCTGCAACGCGAACTCGAAGAACTGCAGCTCCTTGGCGTAGCAGGGTTCACGAGTTCCTGGGTCACCGTTGGTGGATGAAATCGCGGACCGGTCCACGCGAAACCATGGGGTTTTCTATGGTTAAAAGTCTGGGTGGATTACAGCTATGAACTTAGCTTTTTAGCTTTTTTGGGATATGATTGATTTACCATATAACTACTAAAAATATATTTTTAGCAAGGGATCTATAAGCCACCAAGTAGTGGTTGGTAATGGGTAGTAGTAGGGGACAATGGTGGATTACAGCAATGAATTTTGCTTTTGAGTGATTTATGAATGGTTAATAGTAGCGGATAACGATCAATGATAATGGTGAAACAACCACTGGGTGGATTACAACTACTACCTTAGCTTTTGTTCGGTTTTTGGGATATGATTGATTTACCAAACTAAAAGCTAGACTTTTAGCAAGGGATATAAGCGCCACCAAGGTTTGGGGAAAACCAGTGGTTTAGAGAACCATTCATGATGATGAATGATTAAGGAACCGATCATGGCTCTTAACGGTTAAGATGGTGAATGATTGGTGAATGGGTTCGGTGCATGTTTAGTAATTGATTAATTTGATTTGATAGAGGACAGTCACCAACAATCATGGGAACACAATGGTTGAGAAGGTGAATGCTTGGTGAAGACCCGTGGTTTAAAGATGAATGATTGGTGAATGACTGGTAATTAAGAACTATCAATGTTTTTTTCGTGTATGACCAGTAAATGGAATAGATAAATGCATACTCAGGAAACAAATATTATCTTCTATGTTGAAAAAAGGGTTCTTGATCATTCATGATCAATGATTAACTATAAGATGTTATTTGGTTATTGGAGAATCAATGTCAACGATAGTCAACGTAACCAACGGTTTACAGTCAACCAATGGTCAATAATAAGCCAGTGGGCACTATTACAACCGCTATATACTCTCAGTGGGTCGTGTTGTCGATGTGGCAACAAAGTGAATAAACATTGTTCCAGATTTGCAGCTATTACAGGTATGATGTTATCTAGTAGTTGACAAAAGTAGGATCGGAAGAATTTACAACAGAATTGTAAGAAGTTGTGGATGCAGGAAGTCATGTATACCCTAGCGGAGTTCCCAGAGTCCCCTACAGGTAGCTTTCAACTGAGTCTCCTGCATTTGACGACCTAGAAGGGAGAAGAGGCCGTGTCCAAGATGCACTCACTGCCATTGCCACCCTAGAGAATTTACCTAAAGTGCCGCAAGACCCTACGCCACATAATAATTTTGCTAACATGGTGGTAGACCTTTGTGGGGAAAAGTTCCAGGTTCGGGCGAGTATGGAGGCCCCAAGTTGTTATGGTTGGTTGATTACTGCAAATGATTGATATTGGATGTTCAAAGTTATGTGTGTAGTGCTGGTCCTGTTGAACCTACTGTTGCCGAAACATGTGATATTGATATAGAATGACACTATGCACTAGTCAACTAGAATTTGAATATGAGCGATATTTGCAGTATCAAGTTGAAGTGGCAGAATGGTGATATGAACCAATGAATCATGGCACACTGATTGCCTTGAATGGCAACAAAAACAAAAGAGAAGTTTCTTTATGAGCCCTCTTCGATTTGCAGCGCGGCCTCACTCATGAAGCGGAAACACGACGACGTCATGGTTCTCCATGTGCAATGCTTAGCTGGGAGAATCGGCATTTGGGAGAATGGGCATCATCTGCTGCCAGATCACAGGTCAACGTGAGGGAAACTGTCTTATTCCTTGACCCGGATGCAGCACGAGATGGTGCGTTGGTGTTCTTCGCGTTTGGCTGGCGGACAACTCAACCTAATAAAAAAGTTAAATCACAAAACGTTGCCCAAAGGACAACAAAAGATTGTTTGAGTTGTTCAGCTCAGGCCAGACGGTCACCGGCATCTACGTTTGCAGGCAGGTGGGGGGCTTACCCCCTCCACCTCGCTGGGATGCAACAGCTCGGACGACGAGCGGTACCACTGGTGCAACACCCGCCGTGGTCGCAGTCGCCTGACGGCGGTGGAGACCCACCTCAATTGCCTCGATGCAGCCATCGAGGCGTACAAAGAAGACGTCGCCGCCGAGGCGTCAATTTGTTTTTTGGTGCTTAACCATCAGCTACCCTGAGCAAGAACCAACTACTCGTAGCTGGCTGGATGGTAACAATGACATGCTTGGTATAGTTGGTACAACTAGTTACTTGTCTGTGAATAGTAACTGGTTGTATACAATAAGTATTAGTTTCACAACAGTGAGTTGGTTGGGTGTAATTCGCTAGGTACCAAAGATTCATACACATGCCACCCATGCCGTCCAAAACTGATTGCTTGGCTGCTGACAACGCCTTTGACGCTGCAGGAACCAGCTCACAGAGAAGGAGGACTTGCTGCAAGCCGCCTTGGAAGCCAAGGCCAGAGAGCGGCACCTTCTTCAGGGATCCTTTGTTTAGGTCCATGCACATCAGCCATTTAGCAGCAATTTATCAGCCATTGTCAAAGATGATGGTTTATGTGTATGACCGTATTGTTTGGGCATTGGGGCAATCAAGCGGTTCTACGGCCATTTTTTTGTGGATGATCAATTAACTCGCAACCCTCTTTGATGATGTAACCGTGTTGGATGATTTTTGAACTTTATCCATGAACCAATGTCAATGAATAGTTTGTTAGTTCATTGGCCAGCGTTGGTTAATCAACCGCTGTTGATAAATACATGGTACCCATTTGAATTCGCAATGATCAATGGTAAATCTCTATGGCTCATCTATTGGTGATTAATGCTAGATTCCATTAACGGTACACTTATTGTGTTAATCGTTTTGGCGGGTACCAATATACAGCAAGTTTTTGGTTCCGAAAGTCATCATCATTGTCAATCGCTACCATAAAATATGGTATGGTCAGCTGACCAGCGTTTAGGGAAAAAATTGAACAAGGGTACCTTCAGCGATGTTAAATTTATCAACAACGGTAAATTGTTGCGGGTACCTTGGTCACCTGTCACCAGTGTTCATTCACCATTGCTATCGGAGGGTTATTGCCTCAGCTGCACCCACAAGTGGCAGTGCACGACCCAGAGTGAGGCTCACAAATGCACAGGAGAGGCGGAACACTTTGTTCTGCGGTCCAAACCCAGTTGAACCCCCTCCCGAGGTGTGGAACCCGCATCGCAACGAATACCAATCATCGTGCGCCTTGGCACTCGCTGGTGGTCCCACATGCGAGTCATTCATGCGGTACTTCCAAGGTGGCCATCAAAATTATGGTGATACATCGATGGCTGCAACCCAGATGTGCACACTCCAGCGTGGCCTTGAGCTTTCGAATG
The DNA here is from genome assembly GCA_009767595.1 of Symbiodinium kawagutii. Taxonomy (NCBI): domain Eukaryota; class Dinophyceae; order Suessiales; family Symbiodiniaceae; genus Symbiodinium; species Symbiodinium kawagutii. The sequence continues at coordinate 336,035 of VSDK01010372.1, read as the reverse complement.
GAATTGAAGAAGCAGTCATGGGCATGGGCCACCTGTCGTCGAGATCAGTGTGGAGGAGCATTGCGCAATTGCTTCTGTTTACTCGGGAAAACGCCCCGGACAGGGGGGACCGTGACTCTCAGGTTTCCTTCGTGAACAACCACCTGAGAACATCTGGTGCAGATGGCGCAATCTCGATCGAGGATAAGTCTCAAGATCAAATTCGCGAGAACCTTGAAGAGGGTTACATGGAGAGAGGAATTGCTCTTTGGCTGCTCCACAATGACTCAATTTAGTCGATGCTGCGGCGCGGAAAGTGGCTCAAGAAGCATTTTTTCAAAAAATTGAAAATCACAAAGAAAAAATTCGGGCTGTCGTTGCTTGGCAATGTCATTTGATCTCCACGCTAAGTCAATGCGCTACAGACATGACTTTGTGTCCGCCGGATTGTCACGAAAACGCGTTCGTGCCAGCGTGTTCCTTGTCCCAGCAGTGCGCATGCGCGCCTTTAGTTCGAATCAGAAACAAATCACGTATTAGTCAATGTGTGTGCTGTATCACGTATGGCAATTTTGAATCGATTTTCTTGCAAAAGTGTGAACTTGGTACCGTCCAACCGCGTGATTTCGAAATTGTTTGGCGACAATACTCCTCTCTCAGGGAATATTTCGCTGATAGCATTGTCCAGCCTTTTCTCTTCCCCCGATTGACCAAAAGAAATGCCTTTCACCGGCTCAAAAAATATTCCGATGAATACTATCAGTCAATTTCAAATTATCTCCGTGATGTCCGAATCGAATTTTGCAACGAAGGACCCAAAATACCATGGGTGCTAGTTTTCTTTGACTTTGTTAGCTGTAACCCGGCCCTCCCGGAATGGGATGAAGGCCTCAGTCATCAAGGTTACTTATCACAGGTCAAAACTCGTTTGTGGAAATTTTGCCGAGGAAACTTCTTGCCATACTCCGAGTGTGTCAATTTGCGTGAATTATCCTTTGGAAAGCTGAGCTATTGATAAATAGATGTTACGAAATACCATCATACCATGGTTTTTCGATAAATACAAGTTACCACTGCAATTGAGATGGTACCAACTAGGTTTCACGGTGGGTTCTGATGCCCTTGTTGTACCATTGTTTACGCAGATGATCCTTGGACATTCCCTCGCAACTCGCCAGGCTAGATCGGCAAGCAACCATTGATAGCGGTGGAATATAAGTAGAGGTGGGTGGATTACTGCAACTACCTTAGCTGTTTAGGTTTTTTGGGATATGATTGATTCAAACTATGGCCCCTAGAAGTTTGACTTTTGGCAAGGGATCGAAAAGCCATCAAGGGATATCAAGGGTATCATATGGGTAATCTTGCGTATCATAGGTAGCCATTGGCGTGGTCATAGTACGTGATTATATAGAGATGAGTTGATATCATTGGGACTGAACAAGTGGTGAGTTGATCATTCACTATCGACCAAGCCATCACTAAATAGAATTATATACAGATGAGTTGATATCATTATCAACATAGTGATGGGTTGGTCAATACTGATGATATTGGGTAGCGGTGGGCCATCGTTGGGATCGGTGGACAGCAAAGGTTGATTTGCTTGGTGGTTTCATACATCGATTATTGTCCCTAGCAATTATTAATAAATGGCTGGTTGACCCATATTTTTCATAGGTGTGGTTCAACCACCAGCCAGTTGATAATGAATAAATCAAGCTGAATGTGGCATACACGTAGTGTGGATCAATATTTGCAATCTCGCAAGTTTGCATCCCGTAGAGCCCAGCACCCCAGCATCACCCCAGAACTTCAGGTGGTTGGGACCTGGGTACGTCGCGCCAACCCTGGGAAGTACCTGGAAAGCCATGATTTGTCTGGGAAATGTCATGGTGATTTTTTTCGTTCCGCCTAGTTGTGTAATATCAAAAGCCACTTTGGGCACATATCATGGTTTTCACTACATATCAAAACTCAATTGTGAATTACTAGCTTCAACCCATGGTTCTTTCACCAATGTTGATCGAATTGTGATAGCTACTTCAACATTATATTGATGGTTTATTCATCATGATGCCATGATACAACTAGGCAACCGAGAGTTTAACCAAAAGCCGTATGCGGTATGTTCAAGATAGCACAGGTAAGACTGAAAACAAGTCACGAGCAATTCTGGTTGATAATTGTTCATTGCGACAGCATCTATAACTGTCCCTAGTGTGACCACAAGTATGGCACTGATCATATGTTCGAGAGCGGCAGGGCATTGAGAATTCATTAATGATTGGATGCTCAGTAATTATGATGGCTATCAACTTCAAAGATAATGCGCAAGAACAAGAGCTCATCCACCACATGGGCTGCTGCTTTATGGCATCAACCCCGACGGTTCTTTCCAAAGTAGTTGGTGGTTGACCAGAACATGCCGTTGACTACAAAAACTGACAGCCGCAAAAAAGGAGATCACCACAGTATCAAATCAACCACCGAGCTGGCAATCACTTCTCCAGTTCACAAGAAGCTTTCATCATAACTAACTAATGTATGATCACCTGACCCCTATGATGACTGATGGGTTCGGGAAAGGTTTGATCATAACTCACCCAACGCATCGTCGCCCTGTCGCCCTACCCTTCACCATGAGCAGCGGCACAACGCAACGGAGGCCTTGGCTGAAGAGCAAGCGCCGGCGCCGCAAGCTACAACCTGAGATCGTTGGTACACCACCGGCTGCGCCAATGGTGAGCCATGGCTGGTGGTTGAACTGTTTGTTGTTCGTATGGCGAGCTGGGTCAAGGCTTTAACCAACAATAATGGTGGATGACAACCAGCAATTTCATAGGGAAAACAATGGTTTATGATAGGGGAACCAGGGTTTTGTTCGTATGTATTTCTGTTTTTTTTACTTGTTTGTGATGGTGATAAAGAACAAAACTAGGGATTGCATAACTTTGGACAACGATCAACTGAAAACAATTCTGTTTTCTAAACTGTTAGTGATGGTGATTGTTGCTTATTGATGGTTTTTGATGGCTAGTGGTAGTTATTGCTGGCCAAAACGGTGTTTTCAGGTTGGCAATGGTGTTAATGGTTGCTACACGAAGTCATTTGGCGATAGCAAAAATTATAAAGATAGCTGGTGGGTGATGGGTATGTGGTATAGTTCCACCTTAACCACCATAGGGGACCATATGGTGCCAACAATCAGGGTACCTACAGTTGTTGAGTAGTTGATGAGTAAAATGTTTCAATGTATGATCCTAGTCCTAACTATTTTGATGATAGTTGGATTGTGTAATGGGAACCATGTGGTCTCATACCAGTACTTGCCACATACAAGTACTAAAATATGATTGCACGAGGTGATTTTGCAAAATGCTTCATATTGTCACACTTGGTCATTGCATCGCATGTATATCCCATAAACACAGTTCAGGTATTGTGATGGTATACTTCCAGTAAGAATGTGATGTATTACTACATGGATAGTATGCTTAGCATGGCACGTTCTTAATCGCATATTCTTGCACTCAGTGATGCAGTGTGTGTGTGTGTGTGTTTGTGTGTCACATGTTTTTTGAAGTCGTCGAACATGATTTTTTGTTGGCATGTTTGCTGTGAATATAGTGTCAATGTGCTGATTGTAGCTCCAATAGGTGTGCGGATAAATGCCGTTGCTTTGTTTTAACAGCTATAGTTGCACAAGATATAGCTGCTCTCAACAAGAATCCAATCATAACATCATAACATCCGCACTAAATCGAGATAGTGCAGGAGCAGGACGTTCCAAAAACCGGAAGTGGAGGAGCCGGACGTCCCCAAGGGATGGAAGTGCCTCTGAGAGGTCACTGCCTTGCCGAGTTTCTGGATGGGTTGTTGCGGCTGGGGAGCAACTGGAAATGCGCTGGAGAGACGAAAGGGCAGAATTTGATTCGCGAAACGAATGATGGCTGATTGGAGGGCTGCAATCAAGATTTCACAAGCAATCTACTCTACGCAGAGATGTGTGTTTTCTTGGCATGGGCCATTTGGAAAGCCCGAGCAATCAAAGATGAGCTTATGGAGCTTCACCGACAAACAGTTGCGAAGTGCAGAGGATAGTGCGAATGGTGGCCCGGCGTCCATTGCCATCATCACGTGATGAGATCCTGGATGCGGTGATGTAATCATGTTTTGCTGGAATTCCGAAGGGTCCATCTCCGGCATCCCTCCTGATTCTGGCCAAAGAAGAAGGTTCACATCTCAGGTATGAGGTCATAGTCGACTACGACATGGGTCGTGCTCAGATGCAGCACTTTGCCCGCCCGTTGGACTACGGCGTGGATGGCACGTGTCGGGCGGTCAAGTTGACGCTGCTTGGCTGGGAAGCAAATAACGCAGACAATGAACAGTGACACATGCTCACCACGGCATGCCCAAAACCAGTTGGAGATGAAGTGCTACAGAATCTACATAGCTGAACAACTTCAAATATGCGATCCTATAATGCTAAGTGGTTTCCCTCATGTTTTTTTCTCTTGGTTGTTGTAAACGATATGTTCATTAAGGTTGGTTCTGTTAGGATTTTGCAAATATTCCATTTATATCCCAAGCTCTTGAACCAATCATTTTGTCGGTTGATGATGCTGTTGGTTATGGCAATCCTTTGGCAAAACACTGCCCTATAGTTGTTTGAGTCTGGCACTTGCTGCCTATTCGCCCATTTAATTGCCGATGTCGCCCATTTAATTGCCGATGATCAACGTTCATTGTAGCAGCTTGGTGAAAATTGATCATATGACTAGTTTTAAGTGACCGTCATCAAGCCTACAGTACGGTTTCACCATCAGTAATCATTATTGTCATTGATTCCTACTGACCACCACCATAAGTTCTTTACGTTTGCGATCACTTCTGTCACCATCAGGAGCCAAATGTTCATCAGTCATAGTTCCTGGAATAGATAGAATATCTCGCATGTTCAAGATTGAGATCATTTTCCAGCCTCGCGGGTGGCACAATGCTTGGGATTTTGTCTACTCAGGGATGGTTGCGTTTAGTTGCGATATCCCTTGCCGCTGTTGGTGATCTTCACCGATATCAACCATAGCGGTAGTCAACCATTAGTGATAGCTCGTAACTTATTTCAAACTAAATTAATCATGAGCTTACTAGTCATTAAGAACGGTTGATATAGATTGCTTCACCAGTAGCCATCATTAGTTAACTAGTAGACATCATTAGTTAAGAAGATGATGGCCTTCATGCCGACTAGTTAACAAATGATGATATAGCAGGATGGCTATACTCATGATACCAGGATGGCCCTCATGGCTCTACCATGCAGTGATAGATATCCCTTGGAACTGCAGATCCGAGGTTGCTGCACCTGCTGCACCTGCTGCGCCTGCGGCCCCCAAAACATCGCAGGAAGAGCAGCGTGGCGGCCATCCGTGGCTGGTACCTTGGGGAGCATGTTTGGCAACGGTGAAATGATGCTGAATGATGCTGGCTGGTGGTTTCATTTTTTTCCATAGCAACTATTAACAAACGGTTGGTTGATTAATATTTTTCATAGGGTTGAAACCACCAACCAGGATGCTTGTAATGAGTTCATGTTTATTTCATCATGCATGATGGCTAAATGATGATTAAACACGGCAGTGCACGCAATGATGGTGATAATGAGTTTTCCAAAAACTGAGTAATCTGATAATTCAGCAGGTTTTTCATGATTGGTTCAGGTGGGTAACCATACCTAATGATCAGTGCTGATTTGATAATGACGGTTGAACCAGGGTCTGTATGTCGATTTGTTTTCTTTTTGTTGTCATAAACCAAATTCCTGGTTAGTGTTGGAAAATACGTATGTTTGCATTTTTATACGTGATATTGGTTTTTCTCCGGGTAACAATGAAGCATCACATCTCACATTTGTTGATAGTTTGATTAGAGCAGGAGTTGTAATGATCAATTTGTAGACGTAATTGTGAATCATGGCAGACCATTTTTTGACACTAATGATTTTTGTTCAAACAAATAAGTAGAGAGCGCCAGTCAAATATCTGATAGTTTGAAAATATGAGCACTGATCATTGGCCCTTTGCAAAAGGCCGAGGGACTTCGACTTCGACTGAATTTCCTGTGATCACGAGTCAGAATTTGGTTTTCCTTTGTGGCGTCGGATTCAACCCGCGTCGTGGTCCCGACGCCATAGTTTGATTGGATGTGACCCTCTCCGAGTCCCAATTGGACTGCTCACCCGATATGGAGCATCAGAGTACAATCTTCGTCCGTTGTCAGCAGGCAGGTTCAAGGGCATCATCACCACTCGAAATATCAGCGAATCCGTCTTTGCAGCTCAGCTCGGTCGTTGGGCGGAATGCGCTAGCAGTACTGCTGTTCATATCCTGCAACATGGTGATGCTTAAGGTTCCATGAGTCAATGGGACGGGGTGATAGTGAATGGTTTTTGTCCGCACTTCTGTCCATAGGTGGGCCTGGACTTTCACTGGCTCTTCGGCCATCCAACGACCACTGTGGTCGGCGTTGGTGCCTCATGCGGTGGCAAGAAAGTGAGCCTCCAGCAGATCGAGCCTCTTGGATGTCAATAGTCTGCGTTAGCTTGTACGAATGCCAGGAGGTTCGCCAAGTAGCTGGGACATAATGTTCCCTCGCGGTCACGTCATGGCACTTTGGGGAGCATACTTCTGCAAGGAATTTCTCGGTAACCGTGCAGGTTTGTCATTGTAGGATTTATTGTGTACAGCTTCATATGGTCCTTGGAGAACAACTGGTCCATGAATTTCAGGCCAAAGCTACACTAAACACAATATTCCTTGCTGACCAGCAGCCCAGAATGGACGGTCCATCATAGCTGGTTCATGATGGTTGATTATCACGTAAATTCTCGTGAAACATCATTTATGATGGCATGGCTTATCTTAAGGTGATATCAATGGTTACATGGGTGTTTCTCAAAGTAGGGGACCCCTATTTTGGGGTTCTTAACTTCAATAAACCCGGATGAATTGATACTGCAATATGTCTGAGTGGCTTACAGCTACTACCACCTTTTGCTTCTAGGGTTTTTGGGATACGATTGATTTCCCATTTGGGTTGTAACCCTTAATTATAATTGGTAGTTAACCCTAGTTAGATTAGTTATAAACCAACTCATAAGTGGTTGAGGGCCCTAAAAGTTGTACTTTTCGCCAGGGATCTACTTCAGCCGCCAAGCTCATTGATGATCCACAACGGCTGAGAGTTGGCTGGCAATGGTCGGTTTGTGATGGACGATCATTGACAACGGGCATCTGCTGATTTTGCTACAGCTGGCTAAGGCCAGAATGGATGAGGGATGGTCAAGAGTGGTGCCGATTCAAACATGCTGAATTGGGGTCAACAACGCTTGTATTATGGTCAATAATAGGGGTTACGCGGCTAAGAATTATTGATGAGGTCAATTGCTAGTTATCATTAATAGTTGGTAACATTAATTCAGCATACATATTTGTCTTTGATAATGGTTGTTGGTCGATAATCTGTGTCAATCGTCGACAGTCCAGTATTGATATGGTGTTTCTCAAAATGGGGGTACCCCAAAGATCATCTCATATTAGTCATTTCTTGTGATAAACCTACCATTTTTGGGGGTTCCCTATTTTAGGAAATCACCATATTGATAGTCCTTTTGTTGTGTGTGTGTGTTTGCTAGGAGAAGCGACTGCAAGAGGACCGTGAAAAACCGAGGCAGTGTTCATTGTGGCAGGGACAACAATTATGGCGGGTTCGGTTCGGGGTCGATGACCACAATATCACAGTTCCATCTTGGTCTGTTTACAGTTTCTTAAAGGCTTACCGTAGGGTGTCACCAAATATAGTTGTGTTGTCAGCCGATCTGAATGTGGCAAGAAGAACAAAATCTTGATTTAGACCTGAATTGGTGATTTGCAAGCGTGCTGTTGGTAATTATTTAGCTGATATGGACCATGTTGACCTAAACAAAATGTAAAGCTCGGACTTCAATGTTGATATTGGTCCAGCGAGTGTAAATCCTTTCAACTATCCAGCGTTTTGACGGCTATAGTTTGTACCTCATCCATTTGTCGGGCACTTGAAGCAGCAAAGATGGTTGCTTTGAACAAATCCGTCATGTTCAAACATCCCTGCCATAGTTTCATGCTGGTCACCGAGCCGGTGGAGCTAAATCTGCCATCCCCACTAGTCCGGATTTCAGGGGATCACTGATTTAGCTGATTTCGCTCGAAGATTGTTTAGCCCGAAAATTTGTGGGTTAATCACCTTAGGTCATGCGCTGCACTCGGCTAGCTGAAGTTAGCCAACTTAGCTGCCAGTTTTTCTTCAGCTCACCGGGGGTCGGGCGCTTGACCTTGGCGCAGCCAGGGTGCCCCTGCCATGAATTGCTAAGGATGTGACCAAGTCATAGCTGACACTATGAGGCTATGGGTCAAGCACTTAACCAACCAATAATTTGGGACAATCACCAACAATTTCATAGGGAAAACAGTGATTAATGATGGGGAACCACGGGTACAATGTTTTGACCCACAGCCATAAGTGTTGATCATGAGGCTACTAGCTATAGCAGCTTTATTGTAAGTTGTTGTTCTGCCTTCATTTTTGTAGATCCCAGTAACAGAGAAGTATCCACCGGTTGGAAAATGGTTTTTGAGCCAAGGATGAGGATGAAGATCGGCAATCCTAGTCCAAAGCTGGCTTGTTGTCGTATTGATGATGATCATTTCGCATTTGAGAGGACAGTCAAGAGTTTCCAAAGAATCGAGGAGGAACTACGTGTCATCAGGATCACTTCCAAAGGGAAAGCGGTCAGTACGCGCGATCAGTCTGTTTCCGTTGGCGGGGATCTGTCGGTGCAGTCCCGTTCATTGCTTCAGGGTGAGCGAATTATCTGTCTCGCGCCAGGAACGGGGAAATCAACGCTTGCAGCGCTGCTCCGTCAGTCATTGAAGGAGCTAGTTTCCCTAC
>VSDK01010372.1:285452-327054 GCA_009767595.1 Symbiodinium kawagutii | reverse complement strand
AAGACATGATTAGACGCCATCCTGCCGGCTCATTGCCGAAGTGCCATTACACGTCAGCGCAATTGACTGAAGAGCTTGGCTATGACTTGGACTTCGGAAAGGTCGTGGATTGCGATGATGTTTTTTCTCATCCGCCAGGCCCTTTGAAGGAACGCGTGAAAGCTTGGGTAGACAAGTTTGAACAAGGTGAGATCGACGACGCTGAGTATAGCTCTATCGTGGTCGCTTATTTGGAACCTATGCAGGGGGAGGACAGGATCTTCTTCCTCAACGAACTTGTGCTTCCCTTTGAAGCAACATTGAAAGTGAAGCTTCCGCTCGGTTTTTGTGTGCGATAGGGCACCGCCATTAATGGGTACGCCTATGTATCAACCATCATGATTTGAATGGGAATTGCTAGTTTCATCAGTTGCCTGTCGACTAAGCATCAATTAGCCATCAATCCACAATTACTACAGCGTCGCTTCACCACAAGTCGATCATCATTTGACCATCCCTGGATCCATTGATTACCAACCAATATTAGTGAGTATCAACTATGTTTACTCATCAATTAATCATCACTTGCGTCAACTATTTTATTCATCAATGGATCATCACTTGACCGTCAACTAACTTTCCATACTGGACAAGTGGTTATGTAGCCATGTCAAGCATGGCTAGTACCCATCACTTGACCATCACGCAACCATTGAATAGCCATGTTTTGATTTGTGCAAGGGTCAAAACACGCGTAATGGAGTTGTTGATTGCAGTCGCCGTGGATATGTAAAAAGTAAGATTTACTGTGTGTAGCGATGGGGACCCTCGGTAGCGATACCCCTTTCTATAGTGTAAAGTTATTGGCATATCATGTATTTTACATATACGCTCATGTATAGAATTGTATGTAAAAGGCATGGCAATCATTTTGTCTAGAAGTTACCGCAACCCCGCTCGCAAGCTGGGCATTCGCAGCGGACTTGCGTAGAAAGCCCCAGAAGACTAAGAGACTAGATCAAGCCTTCAAGTCATTCAAGTCCGAAGAGAAAGTGGCTTAAAGATCACTTGCTGTCAGATCCCCGCACATTGTTTGTGCAGAATATTTATTTGACCACGCCGGCAAGTCCAACCAAATCAAGGCAGTTGTCGACCATACACCCCGAGCTTGACTTGGCAACAGCAGAGTCATTAGAATCTACCGGAAAAAAAGTACCAGGAATTAGAGAATTTGACCCGCGGAGCGATGCCCCTAGCGATGCCAATCGATACCCAGAGCGATGCCCAAATGTGCTCAGAACGCCCATTCCCCCACGACCCAGCAATTTGTTCACGGCTTTCTTGTAGCATTCTGAAAGAAAATGCAGAGCCTGCAGCAGCTCATTGATTTGGACCCATGCCGCGTGCAAGAGGGCCGACCAGTCTCGAAGCTAGCCCAGTGTCCTGCAAGAAGTCGGTTTGATTCTGCTTCGAAGTTTTCTTTGCTCGCAACTTGCGAGAGAAAGTTACGTGTTGCCGCCACGGTATCAAACCGAACCCAGCCACACGCCCACTGCAGAGCAAGAGGGTTGGTTGATACAATTGCTGTAGCTTTCTGTTTACCATTGTCAAATGCCATTCGGGGACGCTACAGGAACCTCAGCTTTCTGTTTCTTTTGCTCGACTAAGAAATGTGAGTTCACATACGAGTACATGCATGCATCGCGGGGCGCGAGGTGGCGTCCGCAATAGGTTTATATAGACCGAACCCAGCCACACGCCCACTGCAGAGCAAGAGGGTTGGTTGATATAATTGCTGTAGCTTTTTGTTTACCATTGTCAAATGCCATTCGGGGACGCTACAGAAAGCTTAACTTTCTGTTTCTTTTGCTCGACTAAGAAATGTAAGTTCACATACGAGTACATGCATGTATCGCGGGGCGCGAGGTGGCGTCCGCAATAGGTTTATAAGTAAAGTTACACAGCCCGGTCCAAGCTGATGGCAGCCGAAATTGATTTTGACATATTTTGACCATTTTTCAAAAAAGTTACACAGCCCGGTCCAAGCTGATGGCAGCCGAAATTGATTTTGTCATATTTTGTCAATTCTTCAAATTTTCCTGTGTCTAGTGATGGGGACCCTCGGAAGCGATGCCATGACCATGAAACTAACAATGAGTTTTGAGCGTCGCACATTTGTATTTACAAAGCATCAACTGAACATTACTTCATCATCGGTCAACCATTATTTAACCACTAAACAGCCATGATTGGTCATATGTTGGTTTCTCAAAATAGAGGTACCCCCAAATCATCCAATGTACACCATTCATAGTAACAAACCAACCATTTTTATTTGATAAACCAACCCATTTATAGTAATAAGCCAACCATTTATAGCAATAAACCAACCCATTTATCTCAATAAACCAAGCCATTTATAGTGATCCAACCTATTTGAGAAACACCCAGCCATGGGTGTACCCCCAGGCATGGTTCGAAACCACTGCTTCGCAAGCCGCCTCACAGGACGTCGAAAAGAAACTGCAGAAGGTGAGCAGCGATGTGCGCGGCGGGAGAGTCATCGGGCCACGTAGATCGTTGCCCGATCGTTGCCACGTGTTGTGATCGGCTCAGTTGGCCATGAGTCAATATTAACTAACAATAAGGAGGGACAATGGTTAACAAACAAACTATTAAGGAACATAAGTGAAACTAACAAACATGAGTCAATATTAACCAACCCATAAGGGAGGATAAATTCACCAACAAACTATAGGGAAACAATGGTTAATGGTGATCAACTAATGGAGGATTTACCAACCATAATGATGGGGTAAATGATGGGGGAACTAGGGGGATCACCGGGATCACATTAGGTGATGATGGGGGAACCAGGGGTACAGCGTTTTGACCCACAGCCAGTTGATCGGCTCAGTTGCTGATCTTACATGATTTAGCGCTTAAGGATGGTTAAATGAATAGCGGATAATGATGCTTATGAATTTGGTTGCTGATCTTCATGACCTTTGATGGCCATCAGTAGCTGATCTTTGGTTTGCAAGTGATGGTCGTCAGTAACTTGTTAGTTATCATCAGTAACTATCTTTGAGCCATCAGTAACTACACCTTAATGGTGGTCAATGATGGCTGATGGTTGACTATAGTTGATACGATAGTTCATGATGGTTGGTTGTAGTTAATCGTGATTAATGGCGGTCACTGATGTTGGATGATGATTGATTATGTTCCATAATAGTTCACAGTGGTCAATATCACCTGGGAAACCAATTGTTTCCATCGAAATCACAGAATTGTTCTGGGCCTATCATTCAACACCATCTCTTGATCGATCATTGTTTTCATTTATATCATCATCAGCCACCTTGGATGAATCATCAATGAAAGCCATTTGTTTACTCAAGGTTGACCTAAATCACGGAATCCAAATTGCATGGTTTTTGAATTTGATAAATCACCCTAATCATTTAGCCATAATTTCCCTCTAAACCAAAGTGGTGGGCTCGGAATTGGGATATCATCAACCCATCCTTGGTCGCCATTCATCAGTCACCACTGATGGTACATCGATGAACCGTGAGCCACTTGTGGTGAATGATTGATCATGAATTAACATATAGCTGATGTAGGTGATGACCATTAACCAGTTATCATCAAATGAACATGTGGTTATTGATGGTTGGTTATTACTGGCTTATCATTTCTTTACTAAACATACTGTAATATAAGCATCAATGATTCCGCATTAACCATGGGTGATGATTCGGATTGCCGCTTCTCCCATAAGCATCGCCTATCATCAGCGAGCAATCCTTACGTATCAGCTTCTGGACCAGCCTACTGGCACTGCATCAGTGACCAGTGCCAGCTGGGTTTCATGATGATTGGTGGGCCTCCGGCGTCACTGCGACCAACCCGTGAGAGAACCCGCATGGTGTCTTCCGCCCCTCAGCCATTGCGCCTCGGTAGTGGACAGGGAACATCTCTGTCACTGCTGTGCAATTCCGCCCCGCTGGACCTGAATACGACAATGGGCTGCTGTTCGAAGGCCGTACCTCACTCTTGTCACCACCTTTCGGAGAGCGTTCCGGTGGAACCCATGGCGTCATTGCCTTTCAAACAGCCAACGTGGACGGTGAACAGTGGGCCTTGAAAGCATTATCAGAGCCCTTGGGTGAATCTGGCCTCTCTGGGAAGAGATATGACACAAAGGGATGTAGCCTTGCTGTCAGGAGACAAGTCTAAAACCTTGGTTCTTCATACCCCTCGCTTCTTCATTTTCATTCACGTTCTCGTCTCTATCCCCTCCATCTCCGATGACCAACCATGTGAGTAACCATAGCAACTTGATTAACCATCCAATAGCATCAACCATGTAACGACCCGCCATCATCAACCATGTGATTATCCAATCATTGCTCATCCACGTCCATCAACCAATCATTACCTCGGTGAATCCATCATCAACCAATCACCCAACCAATCACCACTGACCACCCATCATCATTCATCAAGATCCACCATCCCCTGCTTGGCAACCACTGATCCCTTGGCATCAACATCCAGCCATCACCGAAACCCATCATCAGTCGCAGCCCTCACCGCTTCACCAGGAGCTGGAGCAAGCACGTGCCGAAGTCGCCCGGCTCGCCGCGAGTGCTGGTGGATCCGAGGCGGGGCAGGGTGATCATCGGATTGTGCAACTCATGGGGGGCATGGATGGCGTGGATGAATCACTGGTGAATCAGGAGTTGAATAGTGGAAATCACGGGTTGAATGGCCAACAACAACAGGTAAAACAATGGCAAATGCTAGGGGAACCAAGGGGTACAGGGATTTGACCCACAGCCAGTTGAATAATGGAAATCATGGAGATTGAATGTTGAATAGTGCAATAGTGGAAATATTGGTGGAAATCAAAGGTCAGATTCCATGGCATGGATGGGACTGAAGGCGAATAGTGGATTGGAATGGTGGATGGTGGAGGGGGAGATGTTTCTTGATGAAGAGAACCAGCTGTAGTTTTCATGGTTGCAAGTCATCATGATTGGGAATTAGTAACGCTGATGAGTATAGGCGGTCGAGCTGACCAGATGGATTTAAAATGTTCATTGATCATTGGGAATCAGTTTTTTTTTGGAAATTCAGATTAGTATCTACAATTTTTTAGGTGCTAATCTGAATTTCACCTAAAAAATATTCCAGATTAGCACTACAATAGTTTTTTTTGGGCACACGTTGGCACCTATTGTATCAATGTTGGCAATCAACTCAACCAACGCGCACCGTCCAGCATGAAAAAGTCTTAGCCATGGCAGTAGCCTCGAACCACCATTAGCCATTGGGACCTGAGCAGCCAGGGGGCCACTTGCGGCATTTGAGTTGTGAAAGGAGTTAACAAAACGAAGAAAAAACACAATGGGAGTAGTAATTTACTTACAAATGTATGGGTTTCTAGCAAACAATGATCATCGTAAACCAGTAGGGTATAAACCAGTAGGGTATAAAAACACACTGGGAATAGAAAATAGCCAACAAATGTGTGGGTTTGAACGGACAATGATCAAGATAAACCAGCAAAGGATGCGCATTGATGAATGGTTGATCGGTTTGAGCCGGTTCTTAGCATCAAAGCTGGGAAAATTGCTGTTAATCTCATTCCCAAGCTGTACAATTGAGGTTGGAACGATTTTTTTTCGCCGTTTCGACCACTCCGGTTGGTGTTGTGAATAGGGGAAATTGAAGCAGTGGGCTATTGACCATAACCATTTGGTAATTTCTGAAGATGGGCCCAAAATTTATCACATTTTATTGCCATAATCAAATCATTAATTTTCGATAATTTGGGGGTACCCCTGTGATTTGAGCAAAGACCTTTTCTGCCAAGATCCAACTGGCTCACCATGTCGGTCACATCTAAGGTCATGGATGCACTCGGCGCTGCAAACTGATGGCCAGCACGAGATCATAGGTGAAATGGTAGCTGGGGGAAACCGTAGGGCAACAACATTGGCATCATAACAACTGTTGCATATACCACCATACCTGGGAATGATCACCAATTGGCTCAAGACCCATGATTAGCAATATTACACCAATAATTTGCAATATTACAGCAACAACCATGATCCTATATTCATCATCAAGTGACCATTTGTTAACCCTCAATTCACCATCAAGCAACCATCCCCTGACCATAAATCAACCCTTGAATATCATATGTTTCATATATCAGCCATAAATCAACCATAAAAATATGAATATCACCTGACCATAAATGGTGGTTTCTCAAAATAGGGGGACCCCTAATCATCCTCTATGAGCCATTAATACTCATTATTCAACCATTTTGGGGGTACCCCTATTCTAAGAAACACCCAAATCAACCACAGTCACGAGCAACCACCGCATCATCTTCCACTGCTCCTCACAGGACTTCGCCAAACTGCAAAAGGAGACGAGAACAGAACCGCTGGCGATGTCAGCGTCAAAGATCGGCACTAAGCAGGAACTATCACCAGCAACGAATGGTGAATGAATATGGCAGTGGGTCAGTTCACCCTGTACCCCTCAGTGGGTCAAAACCCTTAGTCCCCCTGGTTCCCCTACCATCAACCATTGTTTTCTCTATTATTGGTTGATTATTATAAGCCATTGTTGGTTGGTTGATATTGACCCACAGCCATATGATGGTTAACACAATTGACCATTAACGAATGGTGAACCATATGCGGTTTATTGATGTTTATTGTGGTGAACGAATGGCTGATGATGGTCAATCATCGTTAGCAATGGTCAATTATGTCAGCACTTGTTGTTGTTCACTTTTGATTTATGGGGATTGTTGATGGCAAAAACGGTTAGTTAATTCATTGTGCCTACCGTTTTCATGGGTTCTCCCTAGTGACAAATGGTTAATGATGGTCAATCGTGGCCAATACCAGCTGGAAGAGGATAGCACAATGGTCAATCATTGGCCCATCAAAAGGGGAAACCTCTCATCATAAGGGGAGGTCACCAAACCCATCAGATCTTCATGTTCAATACCAACATAGGACCATCACGAAGGAGGTGGGGCTTTCATCGAATTGTGCTAGGGCTTTGTGAGCCCAGACGGTAGGAACTGGAATATGTCATGAAAAAAATGTGGGGTCAAGTGTGCCTTTTCACGCGCGGGGTTCTGCCCTTTATGTTCGCCTCAACGACATTATTCAGGGACCTGGTTGAAATAGAATTCATGGCAAAAGACATGTTGGAAATGAAAAACTTGCAGTTCATCAACGGGGGATTACACACAAATCGGATTGATGATCGGCGACGTTGCACTTCCTGGCGGGCCACGGCTGCTGGGTTTCACCACCCACGTTGAACATCATGACTTTTAACCATCGTCAAACGTCATTAATCAACAATTGATCACTGTGATTAAGCATAGCTTCTTGGGCATCAGTCACAAAAACAAGACTGACCATTGCGTTCATTGGCCAATTAACTTGCCATGGACGGCGCGACTTGGATTGGCAAGACCGGTGCAGCTGCGAAAATGAACAGACCTCCCTGGTGGGCCACTGCGATGCTAGACGTTTTCGAAGCATGGAGAAGCTCTTTCTGGAAAGGCCCTTGCAAGAGGGACCTCATGGCCATAGCCACGATTCCGTGGGTGTACAACGGAGGGACTTTCGGCAAGATCCCAAAGGGAAAGACTTCTGGCTAGTACGCCTGCAACATGCAGCGAGAAGCTGCCAACTGGCACCAACTCGGAGTACGCACACGGGATGTGGGAAGATCACGTGAGGAAAGAGATTCCCATGGCTATTCGCCGTGATTAAGCATCATTGCTAACTAGTCTTACCCGGCTTCTTGACCATGAGCGATTGATTGACCATTGTTAGTTCCGGAATGTTTCAAACCATCATTGAACCATCATTTCGTGACAATTCGCCAACAGCGTATCAATGCCATCAACTATTATGGACCATCCTGGACGCATCATTCATCACCTAGGAATAGTAGACCCAGCATGAACCCCATGTGATAAAACAACCAAAACATCGGGTTGTCAACCTCATCAACCACTCCCCGTAATCATCCATCAACCACCTCTGTAAAAAACGGTCGATGATTATCCAGCTCATCAACGAATGACGAAACCATTCATCACTGTTAAGTTAGCCAGACCAGTAACCACTACCACAGCCATCTCCAACCATGAGCCACAACTGGCATGGTGGGTATGAGTGGCCTTCCGTCATCGCCAGCTCCATGTCTCCAGGAGCTGGACCAGGCACGCGCCGAAGTCGCTCAGCTGCGTGCGGCCGCCGGTGCGACTGGCGCGGCGGGTGACCCTTCCAAGGCCGGGCGGGGCAGTGGTAAGGGGAGTTGGTGGTGAGAAGTTGCTAATAGTTAGTAAGTTTGATTAAGTTAGTAAGTAATCTTACTTAAGTTGGTGAATCAGTTTGTAATAGTTGATAAGTAAGAGTTGGTGGTGCTAAGTCATTTTAAGTATCAGTTGATTAAATTTGATTCAGACTTCATGGTGGCTTATTGTTTATTATAGTAGGTTATTTGTTGGTTATAAGTTACCAATAGTTAGTAAGTTCGTAAGTAAGCAATCAGTTTGTAATAGTTGGTGGTTGTTAGTTACCAGTAGTACGTAAGTATTCTTACTTAAGTAGGTTAATCAGTTTGTAATAATTGATAAGTAATAAGTAAGACTTGGTTAACTTAATCAGTTCACGAGTTGATAAGTTGATTAATAGTCAGTTTGACTTCATTACTTCAGTTATTAGTTGATTGAAGTCATCAGTTCAGTTTGACCAATTTAACTCAACTTATTCACTTAAGTTGGTTGTATTCGACTAAGGTGATGGTTTTAGTGAAGTTGATTGGGTTTGGTACGCTTTGGTAGTCCCTAACAGCTGGCAGGAAAACCCACCATTTGGCTACCAAAAACCTGGGAAATCATCCATTTATGATTGATTTTCCATTGCCATGTTAGGTCACCAGAGGGTAAGTGACTAACCTATCTACCGCGGTGGTGCGTGGTGGTACGTGATGGTTATGGTTTAATTTGTTTTGAGATTCGTTATAGTATTACCATGGGTATTGCCGATCAACCATGGGTAACCACCAGTATGCCATGTGGTATTCAGCACTCCCATGCTGGTTGAGAGGATACCCATGGGGTTGATCATTGGTTGATGGTCATCAGCATGGTTGATCGGCAATGATGGCAGGCAACTACCCATACTGATGGTTGATGACATAGTAATGGTGAAAAAATGAGGGAAGTTGCTTCCCTTTTCTAAATGGTGGGTTCAAGTCATTGGGAGATGATTTTTGGGATATGTTGTATGATATACTGGTTGGTGGTTTGATTGGCATGTTTTATTTTGCCTTGAATTTGGGATAGTCGGTAGGTTGAAAATATTTTTCATAGGGGTTCACACCACCAACCAGTTTAGTATCAGTTTGAAATGCGTATCAAAAAATGATCTGAGTGGTTGGGAAAACCACCTCGGTTGAGCATTGGGAATTGGTATCAGTTTGTGTTGGGAGTTCCTCTTAGTTAGTCAGAAATTTGGCACACCAGCACCTATCACCCTTGGGAATCAATATCAACAACCATTGATATCCACTATGAGTCACTATGAACAAGTCTTAATCATGGCTGTAGCAATTAGCCACAATTGACAGCAAGAAATATCCTTGTCCTAAGGTTAAGAGCCAAGTGAATCATTTGAGCTGGCTAGGCAGCCAACACAAAAGGGAATCATATGACCAAAGGGAATTGTAACCTGCAAAAATGCCGGCCCCACCCAACGCTAATCATCAGTGCCTTGGACGATGAATATATATATATATATAGATACATAGATAGATAGGATAGATAGGATAGATAGATAGGATAGATAGATAAGATAGATACCATTGGACCACATCAATTTCACTGTTTCATGATCATTCATCCAACCATCAGCACACAGATTGTCCAATTGATGGATGGATTTGGATGTTTGGGAGTTTGCCATCAAAGGAGGTAAAATCTCAGTACCAAGCAGCACGAAATGGCACCAGTGGGGTTTCACTGTGAATGACTCCGTTGATGTTGTGGGTTGACTTCTTCTCTTCAATTGTCTGTGTATTGAACCAATGAGTCCATTAAGTGACCTTCCCTGCCATGTTGACCATCATGTTTTTTACAGATGTGCCATTAGGGCCTTGTTTGAGTCAAAGTTATCAACCGCTATGAACTCACTCCTGCCGTTTAGAATCAGCTGATCAATTTGATCAAGCATGTTAGTTATCATGAGTCAATGGCCATGACCCTATTTGTTTATGTTACTCACTTGATTTAGGCTGAGATGAGATCACTTCGATATGAATTGGTGCCGGAAACTGTCCGACTAAAACATGGGCATGATGAGAAATGGTGCATAATTTTCCGTATGCTTGGCGATGGTAAGGGGCACGCATCCCCAAAAGGTATGCGGAAATTCGCCTGAAACCACCATTGGGTGGTGGCCACATCCAACCATACGACTCTGGTCATAAGATTGATACGATTCTGGACCACCTGATGGTGGGTCGACCATGGTGGATACTCGACGGAATGTAATCAGCCATGATGTAGTTTATGGTTTAACTAATGACATGGTTTAATTGATAGTTTAACTACATGATGCATGATTAGTTAATACTTGACCATGGTTTTTGGTTTAACTAATTTTGTGTATTGTGACACAACTCAATATTCATTACATTTGTGTTCTTGAAAACACAAATATGCCTTATCAAACGAGGCGTTTAGTATTTAATATCGTGCTTGTTGATCATGCTCGAATACTTGACGTCCGCCTGGAACTTCGTCAGCTCCTGCAAGCCGAGGCATGCAAGGAAGGAACAACCAGTGTTGAGGAACTAACTCCACCATGCTGAGGGTAAAACAAAATACTACTCCCAAGTCCTCAAAAGAGAGATCCTCATCATCAGATATCTCCACCCACCGCGGCATTGGCACCGACAGCTGGCACTATTTGAGCACACTAAATGCTTTCGGGGAATCTGGCAGACCTGGTTCAAAATTGGAACAGACCCGGTTGCAATCACACTTGCGTACTGACATATACATCATCATGCTTTGCCATGACTGCGGCCGCCGCGCCAATTACCGAGCACTGAACGGCCATGGCCAGCAACTTACGGTGCAACTGCGAGAAAACGAGGAATGGCCAGAGATCACCTGGCCCAGCCGACGACTGGATTCAGCCGACGCCACGACTCCACAGGAGCTGACTACGTGAAGGACCTTGGGCTGCCCGTGTGCCAGGTCACACCGTGAAGGAGGCAACCCGCACCTGAAGCAATTTGCACCACCTGCGAGGAGGAGCAGCTGTGCGCCAGCACCAGCAGTCATTGATCAACTTCCAAGAGCCATGGTCGCAATCGCAGATTCGCAGCCGCAGCGTGGACATTGCCCGAAAGCTTCCGAAACGCCACCACGGCGTTGAGTTTTGGACCGCCTGCGGTCAGCTGCAAATGTCGCCTGAAAGAGCATGTAGTCATCGAAAGAGCATGTAGTCATCATGGCGGTAACCGCTGGTATCATATCATGTGACCGTACCAGGTGGCTTATGATAAGTAATGACAAGCAATCATTGTGAATAGAAATGGCTGTGAGTCAATATCATATATCCCTGGTGAAGATCCTGTAGGCAAGCAAACTGATTGGTTTTTGTTGGGATGTTCTTTTAGCCATTTTTTGGCAGGTTGGTATTGACCCATGGCCATGATATGGTTGTTCTTCATTCCCTGTTTCTAACCATATATTGATATGATAAGAGTAGCTATTGAAATATTTTACCATTCCCAATTGTTATTACATTTTAGTTGGTCTGAGGCATTACTCAGCATCATCAGCCATTGAATAGTTGTTATTATTTGTTGATTTGTCCAATATTGAATGGCTGTAATTTCCCGTCACTTTTCCCTTAACGGCACTACTAGCAAGTACCAGCCAACAATCATCATCTAGTAAGCATCACTTGCTAGTATCTAGTAGTACCAGCCATATGATTCATATGATGAACCAACATTAACCCAAATTTGTCATTTATTAACCATCATTTGACCATAACTTCTCATTAGAGACTGGGTAGCCATCATTGGTCAGTACAAATCACAACAGGATTTTCGAGCCTCCCAGGACGTTGCGAAACTGCAGAAGGTACGGAAGGGGCCGCGGTGCATCTGGAAGCCAAAGGTGAGCACACGTCGTTAGATATCATAAGTAAGTAAGGGTTAAGAATGATGGTTGCTGATGGCTGATGATGGTTGATGATGGTTGACAGTTTATCATAGTTAGTTACTATGATAACTAAGATTGAATAACTGAGGCACTAAGGATTTTTGATGATAACTAATTCATCCATCACCATTAGTAGTTCGATGGAGTAACTGAGAGTCAATGATGGTTGATGATGATGGTGAATGACGGATCATCACTATCAATGTCACCTTGGAAATTAACTAGTGGTCTTCATTGATTGTCATTGACTACTGATCAATGGCTAACAATGTGCAATAAAATTTGGAAGAGGATACCATAGTGGACGACCGTTGGCCCATGGGTACCTTCCATCATTTGGAAGGGAAGGTCATCAAAAGCCACAAGATCATCAGCATGCGAGCCTCGACGTTCCATTGGTCCCACAATCCTCAAGAACACAGGGTGACATCGGTATAAAAAATGTCAGTTGATCATCAACTAACACTAACCAATATCATAAACTGCGACAGGGGGCTTTTCTAACTGATAGACTACGACATTTTTTTACTGACCATAGAAATATCATTTTTATACTGACCATTTTCTCAAACCTCATGATAGACATTTAACTATTGATCAACTAGTTGATAGACTATCTTATTGGCTAACCAACATTAAACTGTTAGTTGATCATCAACTATGACCGTCCATGATCAACATCTCGTTCAGCCAAAATGATCCGCACCTAATCGTCAATACATTTGTTCTCTTTCCGCACCTCGCAGGATTTCCAGATTCTAAGGGTTTCTACGTGACACATGGCTATGGGTCAATATTAACCAACCAATAATAGGGGATAATCACCAACAATTTCATAGGGAAAACAATGGTTAATGATGGGGGAACCAGGGGTACAGGGTTTTGACCCACTGCCACATGTGTTTGGGATTGGGATAACTCGCAATTCCCCGGTCCAGAATTTTCTACATTCCTCGCTGTGCTATTCATTTTATGGTGTGTAAGAGGAGTTGAATGAAGGAGGTCTTTTAGTACGACGTGAGCATCAAGTATCTTAGTGACTGTTTTTCAAACCATGAGATTGTCGCAGCCATTGTTGGCTGGCATCCTTTTTTGTAAAGTCCCTGTTTCCATCATCAACCATCAATAAGCACCTTATCAAACAGCCATTACCCACGATTAACTGCCAATCACAACTATTAACCACTAATCACTGATATCAACCAACAACTCATTTTTATACGTTTGCGACCAAAGCCTAACCATCATCAGCCATTATTCACCTGGTGGGTCCATTATCAAATATAGATGTGTTTAACAAATCGTTAGCCATCATTTTCACCATTTTTAACCATTGTTGCCGTTTGTTCACAATCATAGAGTCATAGATGTTTCCTGGTAGTTAATCATCATTAACGAATGTATTCAAACGGACAGCATTTATGAACCAAGCATTCATCCGCATGAACCAGCCGCCGGCACATCATTAGCCAACCAGTACTAGCAACTCTGATCCATGAACCATACACACAACCGATGCCATTGAGCAATCGCAATCACTTTTGATTCCCTTCAGAACAAGTTGATGAAGTAATCACTGGCTACTCACCAGATCATTCCTTCTAATTGGCTATCAGTTTATAAGCCATCATAGGCTACCAGTCATTCACCATTCAGAAGCAACAGTCATTGACCCTTACCACACCATCACACCAAATGGTGACCATCATCCCACCCATCTACCACACCATCCAATCAACCCATCATCAACCAATCATTAAGCATTGACCCTTTCAGTTACCAATCATTAACCATTCAGATGGTGAATCTGTTACTCATCATTTGTTACTCATTAGTTTATAACCCATCCACCATACTCATTTGCTACTCATGTTATAACCTTATATAACCTTATTAGTTACCAATCATTTACCAACCAGTTATCTTTTTATCTGTTGGCTACTCACCATTCGCTCATTAGCTACTCATCATTCAGATGGTGAATCCGTTGCAAACCATTCATGCGTTATAACTTATAGTTATAACCCTATCAGTTACCAATCATTAACCATTCAGATGGTGAATCGGAATTTGCTACTCATCATTTGCTACTCATCATTTGCTACTCATTAATCGATGACACTAATTAGCTATCAGTTTATAAGCCATCCTTGGCTACCAACCATTAACCATTCATAACCCACATCAGTCATTTACCCATCCACCCCAGCACCACCACAGCAGCACCCCAGCACCGGCTCAGCAGCAGGAGCTGGACCAGGCACGCGCCGAAATGGCTCAGCTTCGGGCCGACGCTCGCGTCGCTGCGTCCAAGGACGACGACCGAAGCGCAATCAGAATGGTGGTCTAAATTGATTCGATGGTGATCTATTCAATTTGATTTAATTTCAGATTAGTGATCTCAAAATTGCCATTGATTTAATCCATAGATGGGTATGGGTCAAGCAGTTACCCATCAATATTAAGCAACCATAATAGGGAAAACAATGGTTGATGATGGGAACCAGGGGTACGGGGTTGTGACCCACAGCCAGATGGTGATTAATTGGTGGTTTTTTAAATTTAGATTTATCTAGTCTATAGTGGTGGGATTTAATTGCCATTGATTTAATCAACTGGTGCTAAATGATTGTGATTGATCAGAATGATGGTGATCAATTTAGCACCAATTGGTGAAGTTTGTTCGTGATAATCGGTGATACCAATTAGATCAATTGGTGATAATTTTACCCATCTAATAATTGGTGAATTCTATTAATCAGAAGCTCTATTCATCAGAATTGGTGAATTGGTTCTGGGTCAAGTCTTTAACCAATGATAATAGCTGGTTTAGCTGGCTAATGATACGGGATGACAACTAACAATTATAGGGGATATATACCAACTAATTATATGCACCGCTAATTAATCAGACCATAAAATTTGATTTTCATTGAATTAGCATCATAATAATAGATTAATTATAATAACAGATTACATCAATAGAGTATGGAGATTATAGTTTGCACCGCTAATTGATTAGACCATCAAATAGATTGAATGGAATTACCACCAGAATAATAGATTATAAATAATCACAATAGAATCAGCACCATTTGGTCTTTGGTAGAATTATGTTTTATCTATTACCATGAATGTTCAATATAAACTGAGTGCTATCTATATTTTAATGATAATTAATCTGTATTTCAATGTGAATGTATTTCTATTGCCATAAAATGTCTTTATTTCATCAAGGATGGTGATTTATCAACACATTGATCATGCACATTATATTTTTTACATGGTGTCGTAAATTTGTGGTAATAGATAGGTTATAGGTGTAATGGTAATAAGATATAATTTATAGATTTTGTTTTGATACATCATCTTTTTCGTGATAGGTCATGTCCTGCATGATGTTTACATACTTGGATGTGCATTCCTACCTTGTAAGTGGCCACTAACCATGATTACAGGGGTTTCAACCCACCTTGTAGGGTAATTTATCATGATTACATTTCAGTCATCACCTTAGCTGCACATCCTAGTAATAATAAGATAGAACGGTTATTTAATGATACATGTTTTTTGGTATCATGAATATTCATTAATACTGTGAATATGTTTTTCCATGCTCGACAATGTTTTTTTGTTCGAGGATCAACTCTTGGTCGATACGGAATGATGATGACCCTTGATGTTTGATATGAATTTGAAAACTAAACTCATGATAATCAATATACATGAATAAGGTACCTATAATGTGCTGATTGCATGTCATTGATACTTGATGATGTTCCTCCCGTGTTAACTGCATCATGTGCTTGTTGTAGCCATGAATTAATCGATTAACCACTATTAACTTCTATAACCATTATTAGCAACCTAGTAACCCTATTAAGCATCATTATTAACCACTACCATTAACTATAACCACTACTAGAACCACTATTATCAACCATCATGGTTGCTACTTCCATCTTGACTCAACACGCACCAGGAGAAACAAACGCTGACATCTGAAGGAAGCGTCATCCTTCAGGACGAGGTCGGGACACCCTGCTCCGTGGTTGGGAGTGAGCTGCAGCCAGGGGTGAGGCACGCCTGCCTTAAAGCCCCAAAAATGGGCTTGCGCCCGGTGATTTGGATGTCCCGACGGAGCTTTTTGCCAGGTTATGTGCCATGCAGCAATTTGGTGACAGTGGGGCATCAAATCCCCCTGGTCCCCCCTGGAAGACGTATCTGACATTACGTGTGTTTCAACTATGTAAGGAGATTTCATCATCATCATCATCATCATCATCATCATCATCATCATCATCATCATCATCATCGCCGTCATCATCGTCATCATCGTCATCATCGTCATCATCACATTGTCAACCTACGGATCTCTATCAACTTTGCGCATTTAGCTCTGGATCTTTGCCAGGCGCTTGCCGTACAGATAGTGTGTTTTCTCTATTGTTCAGGTTGCGCCCAGCAGGGGGTGGCAACTACGATATAGGCGCGAGGTGACGCCAATAAAATCTTCATCTTGCCAACATCCCCACACTATCTGCATAGCAAGCACCCTGCAAAGATCTACTCAGCGACATGCGTTCTGATAGTGCTCTCTAGACAATGATGGTGTGTTTTGGGGATGTTGTCTAGCTTTGTTTGACCCAGGGTGGAGCCCTTCTTGGCTTTATGTTAGGCCATTTCCCAACCTCAACGGGGAACAGGTTCCGTTGGGGTTGACTTGGGGGGGTTGTCGAGCCCATGTTGAGCCAACTTGGAAGGATGTTGAGCCTATGTTGGGTCACTTTGGGAGCCTTGTTGGCTTTGTGAACACGTTCCGTCGGGGTTGATTTTGGAGATTGTTGAGCCCATGTTGAGCCAATTTGGAAGGATGTTGGGCCTATGTTAGGTCAGTTTGCGTTGGGCCATGGTTCCGTTGGGGTTGACTTGGGGGGGTTGCCGAGCCCATGCTGAGCCAACTTGGAAGGATGTTGAGCCTATGTTGGGTCACTTTGGGAGCCTTGTTGGCTTTGTGAACACGTTCCGTCGGGGTTGATTTTGGAGATTGTTGAGCCCATGTTGAGCCAATTTGGAAGGATGTTGGGCCTATGTTAGGTCAGTTTGCGTTGGGCCATGGTTCCGTTGGGGTTGACTTGGGGGGGTTGCCGAGCCCATGCTGAGCCAATTTGGAAGGACATTGTTTTCCAACCTCAACGGGGAACACGTTCCGTTGGGGTTAACTTGGGGGCTTGTTGAACCCATGTTGAGCCAATTGGGAAGGGTGTTGAGCCAATTAGCAAGTGTAATTCAGGAGAAGTTTCACAGTTCAGTTTGTGCTTTTCCAGGCGAGACACGTAGAACTCAATTTGTTTGGTGAACCACGCTTGCGCATCCTTAAAATTATCTTTTTCTAGCACCTGCTGGTGGACTGGACATCGATCATGGTGGTAGCTTCGTTGGTGAACCGCTGGCTTTCGTTCCCTCCTTCTCATGTTGGTTGATCATGGGCCTAGCCATCAAGACAGCAGTTGTGGTTGAGCTGCGCTGGCAGACAGTGGAGATCCGGCTCGGGAGAATCGAAGACCGGCTGGAAAACAACTTCTCATGCCGGTGACATTGTGACTGCAGCAAATTGCTTGGAGCCCGAAAATCTACCAACCTTTCGGCAAATGGCGGCTGTGGCAATTCAGGAAACTGATTTGCAGCAGCAGGCTAGGCCCAATCGAATCCCACGAACTGGGGGATGGTTGGAGAGCACACGCAGAAATCATTGCGAGATGAGAGGTTGAGTTGTGAAATTAAGACGAACCAACTTCACCAGGCCACACACGACACCATTCAGTTATTTACCTACAATGGCTATGTTTTTGAAAATCAAGCATGGTTTGTTTAAGATGTTTAAACTTATTATGGTGTGCTTTTGGCCCTGAGTAGGCATTTCCTTCGAAATCGTTGAAACGAAAAGAAAAGACCCTCAAACCAATTTATGGCCAGCAGAACAGGAAGAACATACCAAAACTCCTGCTATCAACCAAGATACCATGACCTTTTGGAATGTAGAAACCCCTGTGCCGTTTCAACACCGGATGGCGGTAGATCTTTCTGGCGGGTAGAGGGCATAGGAATTCCAATGCATGCCTCATAGCAGTCAACAGTGGTTGATATTGATCAATGGTGGATAAAGTTGGTAAATGGTAGTATTTGTGTCAATAGTTGATCAATAGTTGGTTCGATTTCTTTGGATAAATGTGAATAATCATTATTATTGAGATAGTGTTGATATTATGAGCCAAATTTTGGCCACTAAAAAACATTAAACCGGAGTCAAGCATCATGAATCATGATTGGTCATGTTTTGCCCAATAATTACTGTCCAGTATTAACGGGTATTTATGGATGTTCACAATGTTGTTTAGTTTCCCATTGTTCATGCTGTTTGACATTGTTTAACGGTTATTGACCAGTAGCAGACCCGATGAACAACAAGGATGCGAAGCAAGGGTTAACAGAGCGAAAAATTTGTGAGCTACTTGAAGGTTGCCAATCACAATGGTCAAGAATTGTATTTAACTGTCAATAATGATCGTTAATGTTGTTTGATGATGGCTAAGGATCGCTCATGACAATCTTTAACCACTATCAATCACATCAGTAATAATCATCAACCTTTATCAACCACCATTTACTGGTTGATAAAGTGATCTTCAACCAGTGTCTTTCACCATATCAAGATGATGGTTGCGACTAATTCATGACATCTCAATCATCACAGGGACTTGAAGCAGAATTGAACACAGCCCTTTCCCCATGGGTACTGAGACAGAGGCATGCCATAGGTTGCAGACAGATATCCATTGAATACTGTAAATCTAGTACCTAGGAAGACATGCCTAAAAAACATGCCATGGATCGCAAAGCGACATCAATCAAAGACAGAAGATCCACCGTTTATCAGCACATACCCGCGTTAATCATCCCTAAACATCATTAATTACCCTTTTTTCCACCGTTAACCCCTATCAACCACTATTTATCAGTGTAAACCCCTGTTAGACCACCATTACCCCAGCATCAACCCCTATCAACCCCCATTAAATCATCCATAACCATCATCAAGCGCCCCGTTGTTTCCCCATATCCACTGCCGGTATGTTCGTCAGGCTGCGCCGGAGGATGCCGGGCCTGAGCCCGAGGCGACCGCCCGTTGACAGGTCAAAGCAACAGAGTGGTGGATGAAGGATGCTTGAAAGCCATTAGTCCACATGATTGGTTACATCATTCTATTATACCCACTAATGTGACCAATACAGTATTGATTATTCTTTATTCCAGATGGTTGAAAGCCCGTGACCAGAATACTATTAGGTTGATGATAATGATTATTGTCATGTAGTAATATACTCTACAATTATTTTCATTAGCAATAATGATATCATCATTGGCAATAATGATATCATTGATATCATCATTATTAGCCATGTGTTCACCAATAGCAATATGATATCCTTTATTGCTAATGAGTTTAACATTATAGCAGGAATAGTAATAGCAAAAACAATGATATTGCCCGTTAGCTAATGATATCATTAGCAAAAATGTTCATTTACATGGGTAAATAGCTTTCATTAGCAACCGTGTCATTAGCAATAGTCATGAGTCATGACATTAGCAATAGTAATAACATCATTAGCTATGAATTGTGATTGTTCATGATATTATCATTGCTTTGATTTATTAATGAATATACATAATCATTAATTATATGATTTATACGCTGATATTTATAATAGGGAACCTGTTCAAGAATTGGTGTTTGAACCTACTTGAAACTGTTAGTTTTGCCCAGGGTATCTCATTTGAAATTGCGGGTTTACATCCAGTAGCCGATGGGCTTACTACCGTTGAGTTAGTGAGATTAGTGAGCTTATCAATAGCCACTAATAGCTTCTTGAGACCCATCATGACAGGCCATGATTGCTGGTACACTTAGATTGTAAACCACAGCAGGTCAATAACCAACCAGAAGCCGTTGGTGTCAACTATGCTTCTGATTCATCATTCTTGGTTGACAAGCAATGGTTAATTGGCTAAGGTTGTTAATGTTTTTAACCACCCTTAACTACTCTTGACCATTACCAACCACACCTATGAACCAGTACTGACCACAGGATTATTGACCATTACCTATTACAACCCAACCGTTGATGATATCGGTTTCTACCCGTTGTTGATGTTGCAACATCGCCAGGCGGTGTCCTCTTCGAAACCAGCTGAGGTGCGCGAAAAAACACGGGGATGGCACACAGGCTTTGGCAGAAAGGGTTCATAAGTCTGGATGGTGCTAAGATAAAGATTTTGATAAGGGATGGTAAGAGATCAAGTTAATGACAAGAGATGGTTTCATCAGTCTGGATGGCTTTTTTTTTGACTTTGCAGGCTATCAGGGGAGTGACTCCGCTAGCACTAGTCTGGATGGTGCTAAGATAAGAACTGTTTGGTGGTTTCAAGTAGTTTCAAGCACTGTTTTTGTTTTCCCAAGTAATACCAAAAGGTTGGCTGGTTGACAGCATATTTCATAGCCACCAAGCAGAGAATGGTTAATAATGAAACGGTTGATTGTGGATAATGATAAGAGATCAAGTGATTAAGATAAATGAAATGTTATAGTTTTAATGATTGTGTTTTCAAAATGTAAATGAAATTGCGAATATTCAGGTATCTTTTTGATTACTTAGTCATTAGAAAGCATTGAACGGTTTGTCTTAATAGTAATGCTTGATGACATGACAATGATAAGATGATAGCACAATACACAGTTGGTTAAAAAAGAGATGAATTGGTCAAAAAGGTTCACAATGGTTTAACATGTTTCAAATGGTATATGGCTAATTAGCCTTCATAAATCTTTGCTACTTTTGGGACAGGGATGGTGCAATCTCAATTGCTTGGCTTTTTTTGCGATTTACCAACACGGAACCGCAATGGTTTGGTTGATGCTAAGAGATTAGCTAGGGCCAACGACCATTGAAGGGCCGATTCCAAGCCAAAGGTGATACCACCTTGTCGCTTCGTCGCCAGGGGTAGATACAGATGTTGCACCACCCCCAGTTTCACCAGCGACCCAGTGGTGCTGTCAGTTTTTGCAATTCGGTGTCATCAGGGCCTTCGCCAACCATTGTTGGTGGTTTGTTGACGATGTTGAAGCTATGGATGACACACAAACAAACCCACACACAAACCCAGGATGGATCTAGCTGTTGATCTTTTTGCAATCAGTCTGAACTCAGCTGTAAAAATGACTTTGAAGTTTGTGATGGTTGGGAGTGAAGAGATGATGGTTCTTGAGAAGCAGATGGCGAAGGACATGAGGGAGTGCATGAACCGAAGGCAGAAGGCATCATCATCATCATCATCATCACCACCATCATCATCAGCAACAGCTGCAGCAGTCATCATCAATACCGTGCAATAAGCATTTAGTCCTTATTGGTGGTTCCTATCGTGCGGGTGACGCTGGCCAGGCAGCAGCTGGTGAGACTTGGCAAATTGGGTGAGCCATGCAGCCATGGGGTTACACGGTGGTTGACCAGGGTGGTGAAACTGGTGGATAGGCCAATATCGCCAGAACACCTTCGAAGGTTCGTGGCGCATGTGCAACTGTGATCTCCATGGTTTTTAATCCGCATGAGGTCCACTGTTCTTGGCATCGCTGGACGACTGAGCGCAAATTTGGCGAAGGACAAAGCAGGTGGCAAAGCAGGCCAGGCGGCGGCTACCACGTTGGCGTCGATACCACGTTGGCGTCGAAGCGCTGGGCATAGTTTCAGCCTGGGAAACCCGGCGATGCAGTGGTGAACATGTTGACCGCGGGCTGCACCATCGCGGGCCACATGTCCCTGGCTGTGCTGAGGGCAGTGGCAGTGCAGGCAGGGGGGACGCTTTTACCAGCTGGTGCACTTCCACCTTGGCATGCTGCAAAGGGTGGAGGAAAGGGAGCTGGAGATGGTGGAAAGGGTGGTGGAAGGGAGTCCACGTGGCGTCGTGGCGTCGTGTCCCTTTGCGCTGAGCTGGCGCGAGGAAGGGGCGGGAGTCTTTTCCAACGCATGGGTGAATGGCGAATGGTGGATGATGTGGCTATTTGCGGTTGAACAATGAATTTGGTGATGTTGAACGAAACCATATCAAACCAGACTAAAATGGTGGATTTTCCATTACCATGTTGTTTCACCACATGGTTTATGCCTCCACTTCGCCGCAAGAATGTGGATTTTCCATTTCCAGGCTATTTCACCAAACTGTAACGCAGTGGTTTATGCTTTACACCAGTGCCCGCTAGCAATCATCGGTGATCTCATGATGGCATGGCTGAAGAGGGCGACTTCTGGGAGGAGCCAAGGAGGAGGCCCAGAAGCACTGGTACCATGAGCTGCGGAAGCAGCTGCGAGGAGGCAAGTGGATGGAGGAACAGAAGAAGTCCAAGGTGGCTGCATAGCAGGTGGCTCCGAGGTGCTGGCAGAGGAGGAGACACACTGCAGGGTTTTCGCCGCGGGAACACAAGCCGCATTGTGATCGCACAGCCAAGACTTCCCTCAAGAGCGCGAGCGCTTGCAGACTGGAAGAACATAAAAATTGTTTTAGCCTTTTCTGTGGTGATAGCTTTTAATGACTATCTGGCGGTTTGCCAAGAATCGGGATTTCCCTGCACGGTCGGTTTCCTTGTAGAAAACCGTGTGAAAGTCAAAAATCATTTGGTAGAATACACATTATTTGGGAAAATGTCCAAGCGATTGGTATGCCCAACTCTTCTGCGCAGTGTCCCAAACCTGGCAACCAACCATCACGCAAACAACAAAGATAGACTAGCTAGCATGAACAATATGTACTGGTTTCTGTTTTTTTATGTTGTTTGTTCATTACCTTCCTTTTGCCATCGAGTTGTTCCCTACACCGTTATTGGTAGTTATTCTTGATCAACCGTTTTCAGTCGCCATAAACTCACGTACATGAATGAATAGGCATCATGACAATCCCAGCATCAGTTCATGATTATCCATCGCCCACCTAGTCATTCACGAACCCTCTTCGCCTCAAACCTTCATGAACCGTCAGGTATGCTGATGTAAAGGAACGAATCCCATTTTGTTGGTTTTATGCGTTTCTATTTTTATGTATGTTTGTACGTGTTGATCAGTGTTAGACCACCATTGACCAGTCTATGCAATTATCAGTGTGAACAGTTTCGGTCATAGACATATTGTCCTTGATTATTTGTTGGGATTTTGATCCAAATTTGATAGTTACTTGTATATCCTACCACCATTTCCCGGATGTTGATAATATAATGATAACCATCCCTTGGCGTTCATCATCTCTTGTTCTCATTTCACTATTGATCATTTCTAATTTCTAACATTTTTTTGTCATTGCGAATCCTTCTCAATTTCAATATCGGTGGTTATATATTTTTGCTCAGCATCTTTGATTATCAGGTACATATACCCATATACGTGCACAATAAAGAAAAAATGGGGCGTATGCATGGTCACTATGCGATTGGTGATACATCCCTATCATTGCTTAGACAAACCTACTATTCACCATCAGTACTCATCATGGAAGGTTACCGGTTCCATTTTTCCTGGTCATGTATCATAATTTTTCATTATTAATTCACCAGTATCACACCGATAAGTATACTAATTTTCAGTCATTAAGCTATTAGGCATCATTTTGTTTGGTCGGTAATCACCAGTATTTGAATCAATGTGAAAAAATGAATCACGAATTGATCATACTTGATCAGTATTAACCTGCAAGGCCGTTTTTCAAAATAGGAGGATATGCCCCAAATCATCTAGTTTATGATTTTTTTAGAGGTAATAAACAAAATATTGGGGATGCCCCATTTTGAGAAACCACCACGATGGACCATTGCTGGTTTTCATTCATCATCAAATATCAATCTTTGTTGGTCATCCCTGCAATTGATTATTCTGCTGACGGTATTTTTCCTATTGTTGGTCATTTATCCCCACTGTAGCCACTGATTACCCTAGTGCTAGTCATGATTATAACTTATAACTGTTCAATCCGTACTGTCGGTCATATATCCCCACCGGCACGGTCCCTAATGTTGTTCAACCCTACCATTCATCATCCCTACACATCTCTTATCTTGCTGGTTATACACCACAATCACTACTAAGCACCATTTTTAACCTTCCTCAAAAAATATCAATCCCTACAGTTGATAATCCCTAGTGTTTATTTTTGTACTGTTGATGATACGCCTTTTCTGCTCGACATCAACGTGTCCTTACTGCTGATATCATCCATTGTGTATCCACCGTTGTTAATCTTAACCAACACGCTAAATCACGATCAAACATATGAAGTATACATCTATATAGTATCGTTATCTGTTGATCATCCTTACTGTTGATATCATCCGTTCTTGATCCATTTCTATTTTTCGTAACCGCAATTCTCCATCACTTTCAATCATCATCGACTACATTTCTTTCTACATCTCCTCATTCAACACCAATCTTAATCACCAGTCTTCATAAACCGGTATCAACCACTATCATTACCTGTTAGTCCCTATTGTTGATGCTATTTTCCCATTGTCAGTCATGAATACAACTATCATCTTTCTATTGTTGATCAGCAGATGCTATATCCCTACTCTTACCCTCTGGTAGACCAACATGGCCGACTGGAAGATCCACAATAAATGGTGGATTTCCCCAGGTTTTCCCAGCACAATGGTGGATAATCCATTGCGAGGTTCGTTCACCACAGAGGGTACCAGGTGGCATGATCTTATGAAACACCGATCTTCGTCAACAATCCCAGAATCAATCCCTCTCATTGTTGATACTGTTGATGAACAAATTTCTACTGTTAGTCACCTAAGGCTCACCACAGGTAGATAACCATTTGTCAACCATATAATGTGACCATATATAATCCTTATATCAACCCTGTATTAACCACACATTAACCATGTTATAAGCCCTACATTAACCGCAGGTCGTCACCACCGTTGACCTCACCACATGGCCCCTTCCCGTTGCGGATCCCCAGCGTTCACCGTCCCAGGAAGGCCGTGGAGGCCGTGCTCGTTTGGACGAGGAGCTCAAAGCCATCAGCGACGAGGCCCTGGAGGCGGACTTCAAAGCGGCCGAGAAGTTGGCCGACAGCGCCTGGGACGCGGATGCGACGGCGGATGGCCATGGGTGGTGGTCCCATGATCATCCATCATCCATTGATCATCAACTACCATAGATGGATATCAACTAAAGAAAATATCCATAACTATAGGGTAAGTAAGATCACTGTAACCAGAACTAGTAATATAGTTTTATAACTCTAATAGATATATAACCAGGTGATATCCCGCTTTTGTAACGTTGGGTGACTAAGATAGATCGATGGATATCATCACAGTCCAGCGCCTTGGACGACGCTGGGGGGGATCCGTGGCTGGCGCCGGGATGGCCCCGGCCCCAATGGTGCCTGGGGTTGGGGAACTGGCTGTTGGCTGTTGCTTTGAGAAGTTTTCTAGGGGTTACACCCACCAATACTGGTGAATCACAAGGGGATAGTAAGTGACAATCATGATTAAACAAAACTATAGGTTGGTTGTTTGAGAATGACATGTTTATTTTCCCAAACGTAGTTATTGACAAATGGTTGGTCGGCTAATATGCGTCATAGGGCTTGAAACCACCGACCAGTTAAGGGTTGGTTCAATGGTAAAGGATCGCTAGACTATGGGGGGATGGGTGGCGAGTTGGTTGGGGATGGGTGGTCCCATGATGGGTAAGTGGTGAACGTAACCATGGTAGGATTAGAAGCTGCCTTTTAAGGCGATTTGCCATAGGTAAAAGTTACAACCGCTGGTTAGCAACATGCTTAGTGAGTGGTGAACTTAGCCATGCAAATTGTAAGTACATGTAACTACCCTAAGTGGCTGTTAATTGGTATTACTACACGTCACTATCTAAGTGAATACATGTAACTACATGTAACTAGCTAATTTTGCAACTAGGTGTAATTGATCGATAGTTCGGTTGCAACCACGGTTATGTTCACGTTTGTAACCATGGTTGTAGCCCAGTCAAAACCCCAGCTGGACATCCCAGGGGCAGATGGGTTGTGAGTTGATGGGTGATGCTTGGCTAAGGGTTGGGTAAGTGTTGCTTAGGGTTTGGTGAATGATGGCGACACAAACCTTAAAAAGCCATAGTTCAACCAATGGTGTCATCATCATTCACCAAATGAATACGGTAAACCATCCAACTTTGTTTACGGTTAGTGAAGCTATAGTGAACCTATGGTTAATGATGGTTGGAGGATAAGCTGCGAAGTGATGGCAATTCAAAGTCGGATTTGGATTTTGAACGCTTCGTCCATTGTTGGTCAATAGCGATAAGTAATTGATGGCTCATGGTTGGTTGATGTGCGGTTGAGAGTAGGCTAGTGATGGTTGATTGTTAGTGGTTGATGAGGGTTCATGCTGCTGGTGAACTAATAGATTCATGGATGGCTGATACCCTAAAGTGTTTCTTTCGACTAGCGATGGTTCACTGAAGGTACCAAGATGCCGGATGATGCTGGGATAATCACGATTGTTGCTGAATTGATGGTTTGGAGGTGGCTGAGGTTTTGTGAATGATCATGGTATAGTCAAGATGATCTTGGTTCTTGCAGGGGGATCTGATGCTCCTGTACAACTGTTGCTGATATATGTTTTTTTCTACCATAGGTGTTGCGTTTGTTTCTAGGTTACTTCTGGTAACCAGGCTGTGTCAAGAATCATATCGCATCTCCTTGCTGTTGATCGTTCTTGCTGATGGGTGGTATTCCGCCAACTGGATCGGTGGATCGGTGCATGGGCAACCTTTGCGTCCCATCAGCCAAATTCAACATGTTTGCTTCCAATCTCTGGTGCAGTTGATTACCACCAAGCAAGTCAATCAATTTCATGTTTGTGAATGCATGTGGTTTCTCAAAATGGGGGTACCCCCAAATCATCCAAAATAAACCAACCATTTTACCCATTTCACGAAACCCCCATGTTACAACCAAAAAGTAACAATAAATCTTCGGTTTTCTTTGCGATTTACCTCGCATATTTGCATGCCCGGGTCTCGCGCCCTGGGGAAACCTCCGCAACACTGCAGCGCTCAGACATGAAGAAGAAGTATTTGGAGGAGCGTTGCAATGCTTGTGCAGCAGCAATGGGGGTTGTTAAACAACCAACGGATGGCAACCAGCTAGGGAGTGATGATGATCACCTAGTGGTGAATTAATGGTTCATTATAGTGAGTAAGCAGCAACTAATACTAGGGAAGATGATCTAGGGTTATTGATGATTGATGATGACTGATAACAACCAGGGGATAACAGCCAGCTAGGGGACAATGATGATTGAGGATGATGGATAGTGGTTTTAACCAACTAGCAAAGAGCAATTTTGATTGATTAGCGCTACTCGTTGAAGATGATTGATAATGATTGATGTGGTTGGTACTGCTAGTGATGGATCGTGATTGACAATGATTGATAACGGTTGGTCAATAGCGGGGTGCTATATTGACTGTAGACGATGCTTGATACTGATTGCTAATGATTTCAACCGACTAGTAATGATTGTTTGATAATGGTTTGGGATAACAAACAGGGGATAAATGATTGAAAATGTTGGTTGGCAATAACCCGGGGAGAACGCAGCAACCAGCATCAATCATGATCAGGTGATAACAATCTGTGAGTGAGTGAGATTGATGGTTGATCAATGTTGATATTGCCTAGTCTAAAAACCAACCTGTAGTGATGGATTTGGTGAGTTGTAATGGTAGATCTTTTGTTTTTTTTGTATTTGGACGCAGGAATTTCTACAACCTGTGTTGTGCCACATGTTTGAGCGTTGTCCTGTTTCCATCCTGTTTGATTGAAGTTTGAAGCTTTCAGCAGTACTTGGACCAATTATCATACACTGTATGCATGAAAGTCTGCAGGAAGCATAGGTCAGAAGAAAGAGTCTTGATTAAAGAATCCGTGAGCAGTTTCAGTGCCATACAGCGACCATGAAATCTCATTGAAATGTGATCCCAAGCAATTACTTCGGTTTGGCTCAGTGAGCTACCAAAAGCTTGTTATGTATACAGAATACAAAATGATTTGAAAGGAGTACATGCATAGTTTCTTTAATTAACATATGCATATACATGTATATAAATATATATTTATATTTATTCATACAGACCTACTAATACACATATACATTCTTGAATACTGAGCAGTGCTGAGTGCATGCCCAGGCACAAGAGTGAGCCAGCCTTTTAGGCAACTGCCGCCAACAAAAATGAACAATGAACAAGTACTTGGGGCGGGTGCCTCAGCTGGAGTTGCTGGATCTTCCATCCGAAGGGGTGCAACTGCGCGGCCATCCAGCACTTTGACTTGGTGCTGCGATTGCGATTTCGACGAGGAAATCAGACAGCCTTTGTCCCGACAACATCACCATGCCTCCGACCAACGACCAGCTGACAGGTCAACGTCAGCAGCTGAATTTCCATGAATTTCCATGTGTTGAGCTCGTATGTTAGTTTGTTGATGAGGTTCATTGCTTGTTGAGGCTGTTGACTATCCACTTAAGAGCAATGCCGATTGATCATGATGAGGGTCTTGGGTTTGTTTGTTGAACATGTTTTCTCGACCATCATTGGTAATATTTGGTAATCATTGTTAGTCTCTGTTCAAAAGAAGCCCGCTTCTGACCGTTGTCAAGCATTCATTTGATAAACCCATTGGTGGTTACTTTTGCTGTGGTTCGTCAATTAGCTATCACTATATCAGGCTGTCCTGTTAGCTTTCAGATTGATAGTGCCAAACACTGCCAAAATAAAATGATAGTACTGTAGATGCTAAGGAGCAATTTAAAAAACTAATGTTTCGAAACATATTTTTGTAATTGCCTTTACGGTCCGGAGAATTTTTGACCACTACTATCCGGTTTTGGGCTTTCTGAAGACACCATGGTTGAACCTGGTTGGTGCACGGGCAGTGGAATCCAACCAGCAGATGAGCCAACTAGTTGGCCATTAGCCAGCTGCACTCAGCCTTTATCACTGTTCAAAGATGTTTCGCTATGAAGTATTTGCCATGGTTGTTTTGAACCAACTTTTCAAGGATTAGTTGGCCACGTCCCCCCAACCATACCAATTATTATTCAACATTTAGTTGCTACATCACCTGCTGACATATCACCAGCTGTCAATAAACATCTGTATCATTATCATCATGAACTATTGCGAACGTTTCCCGTCAACTTTTGTCAACCACAGGGTTTTGTTTTTATTTCCGGTCATTGTTTATCAATCTTGCTCGGCTTTTCTTGACCACCGTCCATTTGCAACAAACCAATAGTTTCGTACGACTACGTACCATCAATAAGCCTTCCGGCAACCATCAACATGCCATCGCCAATTATTAATTATTGATTATCCACCATGAACCGCCATCATTGAGGATTATTGGTGGGTTCCTCAGTCAATCAGCGCCCAGGAATCTTCGTGCTAGCCACCAAGAACCATTATAAACTAGGGTCATTCGCCATTTTCTTAACCATCACATCATCTACCGTTGTGATTAACGGCTGATTCACCCTCTTTGACCATGGTGATTACTTGTGATTACGCAGCCTCAACCCCCATGAACCACCATGAACGACCCTGAATCCCCAGTATGTGGGCCTTATCTTCGGCGTGCGCCGATGGGAGGACCTGATGTCATCAGTCTGGGCCTTTTGGCGTCAGGCGCAGCTGCTGTAACTGAAAAAAATGGCGGTGACGTTGCTATTGAGATGCCATTTTGGTTGAAAATGATTGGTTTAAGCCAATGTGAAGATAAATTATTGAAAACTATTGGTTTAAATTATTTTGGCAGAAAACTATTGAAAACCATTGGTTTAAGTTGGTAGCCCGCCAATGTTTCAGATGGCATCGCAAGAGGAAACAGGTTTGGTTGTCAATATCGTTAGTATCCATGATTTGTCCAGATGTTTCAGATGGTCAATGATGGTTCATGGCGGCCAATTTCCATGAGTCCAATTTGGACATTTTTTTGGTAGGATCTTTGCTGGGCAGAGAATGGTACAGCGTGATGTTTAGTGCTGGCGAAGTTCAAAGATGGTTGAAGAAGTTTGGACAATTCTGGTGAATAAGGAACATGAAAGAACTGCTTTTGGTTACTATAGAGGATTTTGATTCGAACCTGTCAGTACTAATTGGGAATGATAGTAGTGGCGGCTGACATGAAGATATGGCTCATTTGGTGAAGATAGTAACGGTGGATAGCCATCAATACATTGTGAATCAAATGCACCCAATCAGGGAACCAATGGATCAAAGATGGTTTTTCAACCAACCAAGTATCCATGGTTGACCCAGTAAGACGCATCTAATCACCGAACCAACTAGCCAAGTTAGCCGCCAGCGAGCAAACCAACCGGATTTCTGAACAAACCAATCAAACCAGCTCGCCAAACCGCCAAAGGGCCGACCAATCAACCAGCCAAGCAATCCAACAACTAATCAACCAATCAACCAATCAACCCAGCAGCGAACCAATCAACCCAGCAGCGAATCAAACAAGCAAAATTATCATCAGATAATATGTCCATTGATTATTGTTGTTGCGAATTTGGTTTCATGGCTACGAACCAGAATAGGGACCTATGCCAGTGGCTCAAAACTCCGTACCCCTGGTTCCCCCATCATCCCATCATGTCCCATTGCTTCCCTATCATTGTTAGTGATTATCCCCTATGAAATGGGTTGGTCAAAGCCTGGACCCAGAACCATATGGCAGTGGGTCAAAACCCTGTGCCCCTGCTTCCCCTGTCATTAACCATTGTTTTCCTTGCTATTGTTGGTGATCATCCCCCATTAGTTGGCTGATTAATATTGGCCCATAGCCATATAATGACCCGGGATCCACCGTCCATCCAACCGCGCACCAACGCTGCCATCCAACCTGCTGCGCGCAGCTTGGCGCCAGATCCACATCTCCACCCTCGCGGAGAAGCGCCACTCCGAGGCCAAGAAGAAACACGACGAGGAAGTGCAGCGCATGAAGCAGGCGCCCGGGAAGCAGCGCCCGGGGCCAGGGCGGCGCGGGAACCAGGTTGAGACAAACGGCCACTTGGGACCAGCGCAGATGGTGAGCAGGTCGACATGTTGACCATTTGATTTTGAGCTACGCATAGTTTTAAACTATTTTGTTTAATATGTCTTGATTTTTCCTGTTATTAATGAATGTTTGGTTTATGTTTTTTGGCTAATGTCTTTCCTTGGGCTGGAAACCAGCATTCAGTAAAACTAGCATTAGTATGAAGCCTTGCCAACGATGACATTATTGCTGATGCCCTTTCATTATGAGCCGCCATCGACCAACATTGTTGGTTATTGACTGTTTTTGTTGTTGGCCATTCATGACTAATTACTGTTGCTTATTCAGCACTATTGTCGGGCATTAACCATTCACCAGTGGAACACTTGACCCATGAGTTATTTTTTCAGTGAAGAGACATCGAACAAGTCACTAACGTAGTAGTCTAGCAAAGAAGCTCATCAGTATCAAGAAATAAATGGATGATTGTGAACCAATGATGGTTTAGACTGGCTCATGATAACAACTCTCAATTATTGCTTTTGATACCAACTGTCATACATGTTCATTTTGCACGACTGTACAATTGTAGCTAAATTTCGTAGCATGACATTATACAGCAATATCAGTTGGGTAATTCACCATCATAATCCGTTCTTAATCGGAATCAACCATCCTTGACCATCAGTCCAAGATTCTCAATCATCCTTAATCATTGAGCAACCCATCAACTTACCATTGATTCATCAACCATTAGCCACCATCCTGAACCATCCTTAATCAGTGTAAGAATTAAAGTTCTTGTCAGCCGCGATTCTAACGTGTGCAGTTGTGCGACTCTGGTGACTGAGGGCCTGGCCTAAATGGGTCCATGATTGCTCTGAATGTTTCCGTTGAAGGGTTTCACTTCGTCCCTGCTCTAACATTCAGCAGCTTAAATCATATCCAATTTTGATCATTTCAGAGCAAGCCCAGACTCTCTAACAGATGTCCTGGGCATCTTTAAGCTGATGGGTAATTATTGTCATTTGTCCTTCTTAACCATTCTTATCCGTCAATTAACCATCACTAAGCATATTCCACCATCAGTAAACCACTACTAAACAATCATCAACAAAGGACTGCGAAACCATTAGCCAACCACGACGCATCAACTAACTATTATGAAAAACATCAGTCCTCACCGATGTGTCATTCTACCACTTCATGATCCCAGCGGCAGTTCTACCATGAATGGCCTTGGCAACCACGGCACCATTCGTTGAGCCGGCTGGTTGATGGCTGGTGAATGGCTGGTGGATTGCTGGGAAGTAGCTGATAAACAACCATAGCCGGTCAATATGGCTACACCGAAACAACAAGCACGTGGATGACCTTCGTTGAATTTGTGAACCTCCCTGAGAATGGTCTTTTGTTTTTGAATGTTGGTGTGTTTTTGACCTACCAATTGAGCGTTCCAAACCATCCTTCCCCAGTAATTACCCGTCATCAATTTTCATTTAACCACCGTCAACCATTCTGAAACATCATTATCCGGCACTATCCAATCTTAACCATCCCTGACCATCAATCAACGGCTGTGAACCACCACAATCGTCTATTAACCATCAATGAACCAACCATTCACCAACCAGTTATCACTAAAAATCACCATAAACCACTAGTGACCAACCATTAAGCAACCATGAATCACATCAACCATTCACCAACCATCAACCAACCATCAACCAACCATTAACCAACCATTAGCCAACCATTAAGCCACCCATGAACCAAGACACCAACCACCAGCAACCCCCGCTGCACCAGGCCGCTGCTGCACGTGGCGAACGTGCCAGTGAGCAGGTGGCTGAGAAGATGTACCAGGAGACCGGGGCGGCGTGGCCGGGGCGGGGCGTATGCGCTGAGCCAAGTCGTGAAGGTGGCGTTGCCACGGGGGAGTTATGGTTGGTAGTGGCGCGAAGGTGGCCATGGGTCAAGCAGGTAACCATGAATAATGGCTATAGATAAGGGATAACAGTAAGGCTATACAAGGTGGGCCCCACAAACGTTATATGTTGATTAAGATTCGCCATTTAACAAGCTAGTTATATCTTCCATTTGCCTGGTAGTTGGTGCCCGTTCCACAGACGGACGCGTAACTTTCTGCACATTGGACGTTTCTGACAGGTTTTTTTGCGTGCGTGTGGGCACCTGTGTTAACGTTCGGTGACGACTGCGTACGGAGCATGACGTTTCTGACATGTTGTAATGGTGTTTTCTTGCGTGCGTGTGGGCACCTGTGTTAACGTTCGGTGACTACTGCGAACGGAGCATGACGTTTGTGACATGTTGTAATGGTGTTTTCTTGCGTGCGTGTGCGTGTGGGCACCTGTGTTAACGTTCGGTGACTACTGCGCACGGAACATGACGTTTCTGACATGTTGTAATGGTGTT
The DNA here is from genome assembly GCA_009767595.1 of Symbiodinium kawagutii. Taxonomy (NCBI): domain Eukaryota; class Dinophyceae; order Suessiales; family Symbiodiniaceae; genus Symbiodinium; species Symbiodinium kawagutii. The sequence continues at coordinate 293,168 of VSDK01010372.1, read as the reverse complement.
TTCTTGCGTGCGTGTGGGCACCTGTGTTAACGTTCGGTGACGACTGCATACGGGGCATGACGTTTATTCTGAAATGTTGTAGGTGTTTTCTTGCGTGCGTGTGGGCACCTGTGTTAACGTTCGGTGACGACTGCGCACGGAACATGACGTTTCTGACATGTTGTGGTGCAACGGGCCTTCTTTATAATAAGCATGGCATGTAACATGGCTTGTGCGTTATCACGTGCCTCAGTTCTGTCTCAGACCTCTGCTCTTCCAATGGGTGTGGCGCCAAACTCTGCCACCTCTGACACCTGTTCAGTTCATGGACGCTCTGAAAGACGTTCTAGCATGTTGACGAAATGTGCACCGAAAAAAGTAGTTTCGGCAGAGGCCATTTTGGGGTCTGTCAACGAGTACAACCAGAAACATATGTAAAACGTGTGAGATTTGTTACATGCACAGATGAGAATGATGAGAAAAATACACGGCCGTCTATGGAACGGGAACCTAGTTACCCTAGTGAACTAGCCCAAGTTACATAACTAAGGGGGCCACCTTGTAGATAAGGGATAACAGTAATAACTCCATTGTTTCCCCCATCCGTTACTGCCTAGCTTGTTGGGTCAGTCCCATGGATAATAAGCACCAACAACGGTAAGGGAAACCATGGTTAATGATGGGGGAACCAGAGGGACTAACGGTTTTGACCCAAAGCTAGTTGACTAATAGTTGATTCACCGCAAACAATTACTATCACCAACCAAGCAGTGGTGGACCACTCTTTAGTGGTTTGATAGAAATGCGAGTGGTATTACGGTATTACCCACTAATCATCAACCACTACGAACCACAGCTGACCAACTGGTGTTGATTGATGGTTGGCGGTGGTGAACTGACAGTTGGCGAGCTGGGTCAACATTAACGACAAATTTCATCAGGGATAAGAACCAACAATCTCATAGGGAATACAAAGGTTGATGATGGTAGTACACCCGGGGTACTGGGTTTTGACCCACCACCAGTAATCATCAATAAACCACTACTAACCACCATGGTTTGTAGTGATTGATTCTTAGTAATTGGTGGGCAATTGATAGTTAATCATAGTTTAAGATGATTTCTCGATGGTTACAGGAAACGGTTAACAAGGGACGAATGAAAGGAGCATTGATGGTGGGCGACTTACTATTGCACGGGTACTCGTGCTTAATGGCTGGTAGTGTTACTAATCGATGATGGTGGGGGGGTGAATTCATGATCTATTGATATCAGATTTGGAGTGCCTGATTAACGGTTGATGGACGAATGATTAGTTTTTCAGCCATTAATAATATTACAATCATTTACTAACCAAATATGTAATGTAATCGTAGAATTTGGTAGTGATGGTTTGATGATGGTTTGCGATGGCGATCCAAGTTTAGTTAATTGACGGATTGTTGATAGCTCACAAGCCGGTAAAAGACCTAGACAATGATGGTAAGTGATGGCCTTTGCAAACAGCCAACGGTCAGTCGTGACTAAAATTGGTAGTGGGATGGGTCGTTTTCACTAATGGTCAATGGTGGTTACTAGTGGTTCTCATGGTGGATAGTATTGGTTGAGAATTGTTGCTGCTGGATCAACCACTTCGCAGGAATGGCAGATCCACCTGACAAGCTTGAATGATAACACTTGCTAAAGCTAGTGAATCTTTAGTAATTTGTTGCAACTTTCAATGAACCAATAGAATATTTTTTATAGATTTCAATGAACCAAGAAAATTTGTTAACCATTGATCATGGACATTCGTGGACGATCCAAAAACAGCACCTTCAAAATGCCAAACAATCTGGCATTTTTGCAGAGCCCCGGCCCTGAGGTGACGATGGAATTGGTGAAACATTGGACTTGCAGTCATCCCCCCATGACCTGCAGGTTCGTATGGTGATTTCTTAAATAGGGGACCCTCAAGATATGGTTAGTTTATTGGTATAAATGACTAATGAAGAATGATTTAGGGGTGCTCTATTTTGAGAAACGCCCATGCCCCCCCTTGTTTTTAGCCATTTTGAACCGTTGAACCGAAGTTGTTAATCGTGGGGAACCATTCAAGCCAGCAACCACTGGCAACCGGTCAGTCACGTGGGTGGAGCAAGTCCTGATGAAGTTGAGCTTGGTCATAGATCTTCCCAGATGTTGGACAGTTCTGTACTGGCTGTAAAGGCATCCATTGTCCTGTTCACATGGCTGCTCTCTGGAAATCTGTGCCAGTTGAATATATAATGCGTTTGAGAATAAGACAATTATTGAAAATGATGAACATGTATTCATCAAACGCTTTCCAGGGGGTTATCGAACATAAACGTCAAAAAAATGTGCTAATTCATCATAATATGAATTAGCCGCTTGATAAGGATACTACGACGCCGTGATTGATTTACTGTGCGTATAATGTTTATGTTGCTTCAGTGTGTCACCATGAGACAATGATACTGAGATGACCGTTGATAATCCAAGTGTCTAACATGGTCACCATCAGTAGGTCAACATGGATTTTACCTTGCACACCAGTACTATGATACACGGATTTGCGAACTTGGTGAAACATGTTAGTAAGCATATAGTGCACATCACCTATTATTTGTTTGCAAGATATCCAGATCTAAAAAAGACATGTTCGATTCACCCAGTGTCCCATGTTCAGTTTCCAGCATGTCAGTACCAGCTTGGTCAGATCCTAAGATGTGTCATGGTGATACGCCCTGCCCCCGCACCTCTTAACGGGGTATCTCCTGGAGGGTGGTGACTGTCCATGGCGAGCCCAGCCCCCCAGGAGAAATGCCGAGATCTTCTGGAAGAGATCTGGGAAATCTGGCAAGAGGAGAAAGCCCAGAAGCCTCCAGGGTGCCAGGGTCCGTCGGCATTTCAGGGTTTTTGAAGCCAGCTGGCTATGGATCAATATTAACCTACCAATAATGGTGGATAATGACCAACCAAACTATAGGGAAAACAATGGTTAATGATGGAGAACCAGGGGTACGGGGTTTTGACCCACAGCCAGCTTGGGACCCCCTACAAGGTGGTTGGTTTACGAAATGGTTAAGGATGGTTGTTGACAAGGAGATGATATAAGCAATAATAGGGGATATACCTACTGTAATGGTTGGATTGTTGCTATAATGATTGATGGACTGTATGATCAGGGGGTACCCGTATTTTGAGAAACACGATTTTTCCAACAACCCAATGTTTCATGAACTGATCAAGATAGGACGGTGAACAAATATTCATTATGCCTACCCCTGCGTAGAATGGCAACGATCATTTGTAAAGAAAATACCATTGTCATCTTGTCCACAGATAACCAACGCCTCGTAATCCCAACAAGAAAATTTGTGAGCAAAGATGGCGACAACCAACATGTTTGGCATTACTAAAACATCAAATGAGAACTCATGACCTATGATGAACCCCGGTGGTTCTTGTCCATGGTTTGCAGTATTCTAACATCAAACTGTTTGTCAACTGCCAACTGTAGAAATGGAAGATATCAAGTGCAAAAATTACATATAATATTATCATATCAAAAAAGTGCACAAAGAATTGTACAGTATCAATTCTAGCAGTTGTTGATCTATTGCCGCTGTATACCACTGCCAATTACCAAGTATCAACCTATGAATTAACTGCCAATTGGCTGGTCAATACAAATAGATTGGTTATCAGTTATTTATTATTTATTACTATTACCAACTAGAAATTGATCAGTATTCACAAATAGCCAACTGGTTTATTTGCCACCGCTAGCCATCGCCAACAATCGTTTATCCATTACAGAGCCATCATTGAACCATCAAATAACCATTTGGCATCAATTAATAATCAATTTATCACCAATTTACCCTCAATAACCATCAATGATCATCCACTGGCCATCAATTTAACAATTACTTAACAACGCTTAACAATTACCGTTACTTAACAGTCATTCATGACTTAACCAGAACTTGGCCATCAATTACCTTCACTTAAGTAACAAGCAGCCACCAATGCCAACCCTGGATTAATAAACAATAGGGGTATCCCCCAGTTAAACCAACTGGTTTGCAATTAAATTGGTACCCACCCAACTAATGAACCTAGGGAATTCATTGACCATTATTGTTGGTTATTCTCAGCTTATAAGCCAATGGTTATAACTCCTCTTAACCATCTTCAATCACTACAAATGGACTAACATCTATGGTTATAAACCTATTGATGGCTATAACCCTTATAAACCAATGGTTCTAACCCTGCAAACCTACAAAATTTAGCTGCTCATCCAGGGTCAACATCAACCCATGCCTTGCCATCCCTTGCCATCGCTGACGGTCCCGCAGGACTATCGCGCGTGCCTCGCTGAAAAGCAGCAGAAGGAGTTGCAAAAAGCCCATGAGCTGCTCGACAGCGACTGCGTGTAGAGGGGAGTGGCCACAAGGGTTGGTAGTTAGTGGTGATTATTAGTGGTTATTGGTGGTTATTAGTGGTAGTTAGTGGTGATTACAATGGTAGTGGTTATTCGTGGTAGCTATCAGTGGTTATAAGCGATGAATCAAGGTTTTATTAGATGGTAGTGGTTATTAGTGGTTATTAATGGTTATTCGTGGAGAATGGTAGTGGTTATCAAGGTTTGATTTGAATGGTGGTAGTTAGTGGTGAAAGTAGGTGGTAGTTATTAGTGGTAGCTATTAGTAATACTATTAGAATGGTAGTTATTAGTGGTAATTAGTTCGGATAAGGATTAATCAGTTGAAACTGCAATCACTGGTTTGATTTGATTCTGAATGGTGCTTATTAGTGGGGAAAGGTTAATGGTAGTTTCACCAGTTATCAATCCTTCTTGGTGAATGTTATCAAGGGTGTACCATAGTCAAGGAAATAAACATGAGTCACATACTTTAAGTGTAAGTATAGTTTGATCGGGTTTGAAAAGGATTACACGGCCTACATGTGTGTACAGCTATTTTACAAGTGTTCGAAAGGTTTACCATAGTTCAACTTTAGTTTACAAGTTTACAAGAGTTTCATAAAGGGAGTACCAAAGTTACAAGGGTTTTACCATTTATCAAGAGTTCTGATAAAGGGTGACTTACTGGTTCATCACTGGTTTACCACTGGTAGGGTAATGTACAAGGGGTATCAAGGGTTGATTTAACCATTGTGTTGGTACAATTAACAATAATTCATACAAGCGTTGATCATAACTGCCAGTGGTACAAGGGTTTAACATTCTCATGACTACCCTTAGTAATGATGATTATGGTGAAAGTAACCTTTCTCATGGTAGTCATGATAGTGGTGAACCAGGAAATTGATGGCTGGTAAGATGACCTTTCTTAGCTATGATAATTGTTGCTTTATCACCGTCATAATGATTGATAGTGATAGTTATGATGGCTTGAGAATCAAGAACTGCTGGTAATGGTATTAATATGTATTGATAATCTTAGTATGGCTGATTACCGTGGTGAATACCATCATGATATTATGACATTGTCAACCATTGCAATCAGCATCATGTAATTGTGATTGGTCATAAGGAGGCTGATATGGTGATTGATAACCATCATTGTGCTTGTTAAGAACAATGGTATTCATCATCATCAACCATCAATAGCTATCAACAACTAGTGGTTTACGCTGGTTAATGGGTTGATGATTTGTGTTTTAGTAGGGCACAAAGAATGCTCAATTGCGGGTCACAGCGAAGTGATCATCTTCGAGGCCATCAATGGCTTGGAAACACCATGGCTTGTATGTAACTGATTTGCCATGGCCTACCTCTTCGAACTTGGCAGTGGAAGATGTGGATACGGAAACATTTCGTGGAGGGCTTGAAGTGCGCAGGAAGTTGAGAGGTTTTGTGGTGGACGAGTTCCGGTTGAACGGAGGCATCACAAATGTGAACCAACCTGCTTGACATGAGGTCGATTCGTTTGCCGGATCGAACTTCATCCTATTTCGAATCATGATTGATTTTGTCAAGTGGAATTTTCAGTTTGATGTAGACTTCTCATTCCCATTCGCCAAAATGCTTGAGGATTGGAGATCGGTCCTTCCCGCATGTGGAGATCACTGTCATGGGAATCATCGGTTGGCACTTCCCAGAGCAAAGGAACTGACGGAACTGACTTGTGGACCTGGCAAGAGATGGGCAGGACATGTGATTGGCTGTCGAAATTCTATGTGTTGATTTTCTAAAATAGCAGTGCCTTTTTGATTTCATAGGTGTTGTTTTTAAACTTCGTTAAGCAGCGGGCCCCCAGCAGAATCACCTACTTCTGCAAGGCAGCGCTAGATTGGCGCTAGGTCTTGGGCTTTCAATATGATTGCATTAATATTTTGATCATTATTATCATGATTTTTTGAACTGTTGCTCTTCTTAAGATTGAGGCTGCTATCTTTAGACTAGACAGGCATTTTCTTTGCTTTTGCTGTATACTATCCGTATACTGTATAATTACAACGTATACAGGGGGTGTAACACAGAAAGGAAATCTGTAACGTCAGAACAAAAACCGATGGCAGTTTAAATGATAGATAAACGATTGTCGGCCCTTGTTAGGGATGGTCTTATGATGGTTAATGATGCTTCTTGATAGTGATAGGTCAGGTAGACTATGAATGGTGGTACTTAACCACAGCTTAGTTGATGGTTGAATGATCGCTAAATGATGGTTAAATTGTGGTTTGGTGGTTGATGATGGTCAAAAGCGAATAATCCTGATGAATGATGGCTTTATGCTGGGTGATGATGGTTGTAATTGACGGCTATTTGATAAGCCGGTTCATAGCACCGGGCAATGATGGTTCATGACAGTAGGCTTTCGCAACAGTTTGGAATTTGTAGTGGTGATAGCAATCTTAATTATTGGTTGGTGGTTTGGAAAGAGCGAGGCCAGGAGGCAGGGGTACCCAGTGCTAGCCTTTTACAGGGCCTTTGAAGGGGGAGCTAAGGAGCTAAGTTGTTGCTACTGATCATTGAAGAATGGAGTCCTAACAGCCTAGCCATCATGAAGTGCATCATTACCTGGGCATTGCCAGCCAATGAATGGAAAATATGGTGAATCACAGTTTTAGCTTTATGGAAACTAGTGAACTAGTGATTATTCTGAACAAGAATCACTCTGTCTACAGCAAACAAGTGAATCATAGTGTTGACTTATATCGCAACTAGGTCGGCTATTTCCACAAGCAAACGAAACGAGAGTCTGAACCATTGAGAGCCAACCAATTGTTTTGACAATGGCAAATTATTCCAAATGACCCCTAGCCAAGCTATTTCGTCAATCTGCCACCCCAAAAAGGCTGCCTAACCTGCACATTTTTAGGATGCTGAGTATCGACACAGGGTGAACTGACCCACAGCAGAATTTAGTTGTGAAATTTGTGCGGCAATACATAGACGATGACGACGACACAAATCTCCCTATCACCATCACCATCATCATCATCACCACCATCATCACCATCACCACCATCATCAACATCACCACCATCATCAACATCACCATCACCATCACCATCATCATCATCACCACCATCATCATCATCACCACCATCATCATCACCACCATCAACACCATCACCATCACCATCACCACCATCATCATCATCACCATCACCATCACCATCATCATCATCACCACCATCATCACCATCACCACCATCATCAACATCACCACCATCATCAACATCACCATCACCATC
>VSDK01010372.1:225602-262137 GCA_009767595.1 Symbiodinium kawagutii | reverse complement strand
GACCTCAAAGATGTCAGAAGATATGTCAGAAAGAATGTCAGAAGAGATGTCAGAGAGAATGGCAAAAGATATGTCAGAAAGAATGTCAGAAGATATGTCAGAGAGAATGTCAAAAGATATGCCAGAAAGAATGTCAGAGAGAATGTCAGAAGATATGTCAGAAAGAATGTCAAAAGATATGCCAGAAAGAATGCCAGGGAGAATGTCAGAGAGAAGATTTGTCAGAAAGAATGTCAGAAGATATGTCAGAGAGAATGTCAAAAGATTTGCCAGAAAGAATGTCAGAAGAGATGTCAGAAAGAATGTCAGAAGATATGTCAGAGAGAATGCCAGAAGATATGTCAGAATGTCAGAGAGAAGATATGTCAGAAAGAATGTCAGAAGATATGTCAGAGAGAATGTCAAAAGATTTGCCAGAAAGAATGTCAGAAGAGATGTCAGAAAGAATGTCAGAAGATATGTCAGAGAGAATGTCAGAAGATATGTCAGAAGACATGTCAGAAGACATGTCAGAAGAGATGTCAGAGAGAATGTCAAAAGATATGCCAGAAAGGATGTCAGAAAGAATGTCAGAAGATATGTCAGAAAGAATGTCGGAAGATATGTCAGAAAGAATGTCAGAAGAGATGTCAGAAAGAATGTCAGACAGAATGTCCGAGTAGAAAGTTGTCAGAAAGAACGTCAGAAGATGTGCCAGAAAGGATGTCAGAAAGAATGTCAAAAGGTATGCCAGAAGGAATGACAGAAGATTTGCCAGAAAGAATGTCAGAAGGTATGTCGGAGAGAATGTCAGACAAAAGTGGAGTCAACAAGCGGTGATGACATGACATGGTGGGGATCACTCGAAGTAAAGTAATTGCATTTTTGACCTATATGTAATAACAAATCATGATAGGAACATATATAATGCTAATTGTTAGGTAAGAATGTGATGTTATGTTAATTCATAGGACCTAACAATTCATAAATAACATATCATCATTGTGACGACCACGGGGCGCCATGGTTTGCCATGCTGGGCGCACCGCCACGGCGGATGCTGCCGGTAACACCTCGTCGAGCCTGAGGCTCCTGAAGGGCGAAGTGTCCAAAGCGCAGATCGCGGAGCAGCAACGTGGCGACCGTTGCGGTGGGTGCGACGGGTTGGTTCAGGGGATGAATGGTTGGTTAGTTGGATGGTTAGTTGGTTGGCTTAATGGTGCTATCTTAGTGTTGCTATGGTGAAATGGTTGGTAAGATGGTTGGTTAGTGGTGGATTATGGTGACTTCATGGTGAAATGGTACATGACAAGCAGCTTCATGGATGGATTATGGTGGTTAATAGGGGGGAATGAGCAACAATACTGGTTAGACAACTACCGGTTGGCTTCATGGTGCTTAGTGGGTGGCTAAAGGGGAAGTTGATGGTGGATGATTTTTGTGGTGCTGAATGGTTGGTTTCCTGGTTGATAAAATAGTCAGGGTAGAATGATGGTGAAAATGGTGCTATTGGTTGTTTGGTGGTGGATTATCGTAGCTTCATGGTGATTAGTGGGTGGTTAGTGGTGGATGAATGGTGAAGTGGTTGGTGAAAGGGTTTGTGAAATGGTGCTTACCGGTGATTTCCATGGTGAGAAAAATGGTGGATTATGATAGCGCCTCATGGTGATTGATAAGGGACTTTAGCCAGCAAGAATGGTAAGTCATTCTGCTTCTTGGTGGTTAACGGTGGTCAATATTGGGTGTGAACAGTTGAGAGTGATTTACACTTCATATTGGTTTTGATTAAAACTAAAACCAGCGATAATGGTGGTTCATATTTTTTTGGTGGTGGTGGTTAATGGTGGTCAATGGTTAGCGAAATGGTTGGTTCTCGTGACGCTTCCTGGTTGAATAGATCGCGTTGTTAATCGATGATTGTTGACAATGGTTGATTATTGCTGATTTTAAGGGAGTAAAAAACAACAATAGCAGGGAAACATGGTTGGTTGATGATAGATGATGGCGCTTAGTAGTGGTTTACTGGTTGGTGACTGGCGGTTCATAGTTGATGACATGGCTGGTTCCCAAGGGTAAATGATAGGTAAGTGACGGATAATGGTGTTGAATGGGAGTTAAGGGTTAAGCATGTGAATGGGTGATGAATCACCACCAACGGGCCGCACCATAACATCCATATTGTTCATTCAGATCATGGACCAGATGACGGTGGCCGGAATGATAGCTACAATGCTAGCTGCTAGAGCCTTGTCATTGCTACAGCAACGCTGCTTTTGTCCTGGGTCTTGATGCTACCCATGACAGCACCGCCCCCCGCCCGCCGTTCCGGGGGCGGGGCGGAGCCTGCCCCTCTGGGGGTGGAGACCATCAGCCAGTACGACGAACTGTGCCATGAGAAATGGGGACCTCCGTACGAAGTCTGTGCCAGACGGTATGGCACACCAGTGATTGGCACAGACCAGCGCCAACGGCTACTCATTCTTGGGGTAGGCCCTCCAGGAAACGCCCCGGGAGGTGCAGCGCCTGGATGTCATTGCAAGTGTAGGAAGAATGGGTTCAGTCTGGATCGAAGACAAGGGCTTGTGTGGAACCCTTATTCCCTTGGGGTTCTGCATGCAGTGTGGTGACAACATTTACCATCAGATGAAACACCCGCCTCCGCCAGCATGTTGGAATGCCCTTTCACCGAGTTTTCTATCCCAAGATGATGCATTCACGCTAAAGCTTGAGCTTGCACAAGGTGGGCCCCCTTAGTTAGGCAACTTGGGTTATACCTAGGGTAACTACCAGTTATGGAAGATATAACTGTAGTTAAATGGCCTATTAATCAACTTATAACCTGGGGGGCCCACCTTGCAGGAGTTGGCCAACTAGCTTCACCGATCCAATCAGGACCTGCATTTGTGAAGGGTCCACTGGCAACACTCGCAGCTGATTTTGTTTGTCATCAAGCACTGTTCGAACATGTTCGAACATCTTAGGGCTGTCAGCTAACTGATATATTTACAGGAATACAGATTTTCTTTCCATCATTGGGTAAGATGATGATAAGTCAATGGTTGAGGAAAAGAAATCTAACAATCTCCATGATGAGGACCATGAAGGCCGGCGGGCCCCTATGCAAAACCAGTGATTTCTTGACCCCTTTGGTGAATGAAAGCTGTTTCAAAAATGGTTTTGTGCTTAGGGACACAAAGTTCCGAACGGTAATGTTCTGTTACAGCAACAGCAAACATGATGAATCACCTGCACCTGCATACATCATCAAACCGCATCAAACCACATTCATCCCCCTTTTGGTCATGGTGTTTGCTGACGTGGCGGTATATCTGCTCAATTTAGAACGGCAACCATGAATGCGGGCTTGGTTCACAGTGGCTGTTAGTGGTGAATTGTTTATGTTGAATTGTCAATTTCTGACAAAGGACTGATGTTCAATCGTGGTTCATGTACTTATTTGATGATAGCGGGCCAATGCTCGATATAGAGTCCCACGATATCATGGTTCAGCTTCCAGAAGATAGTTCAGCTCAATGAGACCTAATGGCTCATAGTTGTTGTTTGATGCCGCACCATTACCAGCCGTCGCCAATGAACTTGGCGCCCCACAACCAGCCGTGTTACATCTATGTTGATTTCATGGTTGCATGGGTAAGGATGTTGGAAACCCAGATTTGGTGACGGCCTCAAGTGGTTGCTGTTTATCATTAATTAGCCACTATCACGCACGGTTGCCAAGCACTGTGAACCCTTTGTCACGGCGAATGCCCCTCAACCAACTAATGAGAAACTAACTGTTTAGCCAACTAAAGTAAGTAGCATTGTGAACCTTGGCGCGCCTAAATATGCAGCCATATTTGTTGAACCAACTTTTTTACCCAAGTCGTAGCTTTCCAACCATGGCAAAGCCACCAATACCCATTGTCGATCTGCTTCAGAGATTCATTCAAGCGGCCGCCAATAAACGTTCCCGTCAGAGGCCCAACTGGTTGTTTAGCACGTGCAAGTACTCGTACGAGCAAATTTCATACCCATGGCGGGCCAGTGTGACGCATGGTTGCCAGCCACTATCAACCATACCCGTGAGCCTCCACGCTTCAGATGTGCAAATCCATTTCGAGTTTCAAGCACGATGTTCAATCGTTAGCCCTAGCCATTTGGTTGCTGACCGTCAGCCACCATGCAGGAACACCTTTGATTTGCTCATCAACCACGACCATTTGGCTATGGGTCAAAACCTTGTACCCCTGGTGTACCATTACAACTGTATCCATTCAGCGGCATGCATATTTTATTGGATTTTGGTACAATCACTTTCAATCATTGACACTATGGCGCATGGAGTACCATTATGGACCATCTTTTTCCATGTTGTTGGTTTTTATCCCCATGCAGTTGCTGGTTGCCTCGACCACCAGCTTGCTGTTTCCTGACGATGTACCCATTTATAAACGTTGTTTTTGCAAGCATCAGCAATTAGTGAATCATTCAACGTGGATTCACCATCAACCACCATTTGCTCACCATCATGAATCATTCATTGGCAAACCGTGTGTAACCAGCAATCATTTTTCATTGATCATTGCTCATCCTGAACCAAAGATAAACCAGCCACAGCCACCATGAACTGCTCATCCTTGGATTGCATTTGCCCTTTGCAGGCATCCTCGTTGAAACCATTGGTTGTTAACTAACCATTCAACCACAAAGCACCACCATTGGCTGAGATCATCCCCATGAAGTTGATGGTAAAGATTTCCCGCATTAACATAGCACCCATTAGCACCCCATCAGAACCATTGTTGGTTAATGCCATGATACTTGTAGTTGGTTAATATTGTGTATGGGTATCATGCATCCCAAAAAAACTGGTGACAACAGCCATCGCCATTGCCATTGCCATTGCATATTGGTATCCCAAAAAAAATGTTAAAACCTTGACAGCCATGGCCATCAACCAGCCATCACCATTGGCTGAGGATGTACAAACAGTACTGTAAAGAACTCCTGGACGGAGTCTGGGAACTCTGGCGCGACAGCTTCAAGGCGATGGCGCGGCCTCGGATGGTTCGTCGCGTAGCCTGCGATGGTCGCTCGCGTGATGATGCTGTGACCATGTCCCATGTGCTATGGCTATGTGCCAAGCCACGGGGTAACCAGTCACCCACCCAAACAAATGACCCCTATTAATGCTTATGAATGGTTAATGGTTATGTTACGGCTGCCAAGTCATGGCGATACACCAGAAACCCTAATGGTTTATAATAGCTCTCCATTATCAATGTTTTTTTTTCGGGGATTCCTAATTTTGGCACATACCCATGTGGCGATGAATGATAATCACCAACAAAAATATGGAAAACCATGTTTACTGAGGGCACACCAAGGGTACAGGGTTTTGACCCTTAGCCATGTATGATCTGTCATGAATTGGTGGTGCTTGTTCATGGACCAAGGATCGTTCATTCACTATATGAATATATCAACTGGTAAATCAATGATCATCTTTTTGTGGAGACTATCCTTGAAAAACACGGGTCATTCGCCATGGTAATACTCGGTCTTCATAATCACTACAGTAACACCATTGGCCATCGTAGGAAAGGCATTTTGAATGGTGTTCTGAATGGTATGATGAATGGTATTTTGTATTCATAAGCAACCATGCCATTGGTCACAATACCCATTACAATAATGATCATCGGTCTTTTTTTTCTCCCGGGATCATTGACATATCAAATGAGTTGATTTTGACTGTGGGGTCTGTGGATAAACGATCTCAAAGATCACAGTGAAACAACCAGCAGAGATGTCTCTGGTAGTTTATCAGTGACTGGCATAAACGCTTAGGTTTTTTCACCCTATGAGTAACTGGCACTATTAACTGGCCTTATTACTCGTAGTTCATCAGCAAGTGGCATTCATCGTAATCACCAATGAGTAATAGTCAATCACCAGATTTAATCACCATGGTGCCCATCAATTCTTAAAACTAGTTTTTGATTATATTAGCCGCTTGTCAACGGCAATTGGTTGCCATCTTCAACCATCTCCGTCACATTGTAGAGGGCGGGCCCTTGCACACATTTTGTTCGGTGGTGTCCCTTCTTCTGGAGATATATGGCTGTGAGTCAAAACCCTGTACCCCTGGTTCCCCATCATTAGCCATTGTTTTCCCCTATTATTGTTGGTCATTATCCCCTATTTTTGGTTGGTTAATATTGACCCATAGCCATATACAACAGTACAGCAAGGCTGTCTATAGCAATTGTTGTTGACGTCTACTATCAGGACTCAGGACAAATCTGTTCTTCATCGTCGCCTACGTCGGGTCCGTCGCTCCCGGGCGGTGCCGGCGGAGGGGGAGGAGGAATGGGAGGAATGGGCGGCGCAGGAGCAGGAGGACCTGCAGAGGTACTTGGAGGAGGAGGCACGCCACGCCGTTCCTGCGAGACTGGTCCGCTCAGTTTCGAGCAGGTGCGCATCCCAGAACAGGAGCTCCAAAATCTCATCGACAGCTTGCCCATAAGCCAAATCTCTGAGATCTCAGGCGTGGACAGAGCGATTATAGGGACGGTGGTCGGAACGTACACGGGAGATGCGGCCGCCAAGGGAAGCATCAAGGTGAAAGTATGCAGGGTCGTTGGAGATACCACTGTTCCTGTGCTGTGGAAAGGCGAATGGTGGGTATGGAGGCGAGAGACAGGATGTCGAAAGTGTCAGCCTGAAGAGGTACCTGCTGCTCAGGATGCGCCTCCCTGGAGCGCCTTTTCCAGGTGAGATCCCATGAGCGGCCATGCATGGAGACACCCACGTGAGATCCCGAGACTCGCCCCGCTGGACGAAGCACCCGCGACGCATCAGTCCAGCGTTTGCTTGTGAGATGCTTGAGCTACCAAATCATTTCCAGGCGATGGTCAAAAAGATCTGAATGTGCAGGCAGCTAATGCAGCAGATCTTCTTGCATACGGAATCACCCAACGACTGAGATCGCAAGTTCTCACCATGGCTGGAGCTGTTGATGGAGCACCGGCACGTTACGACATGGGGGGGTCTTAAGCAAATCGCCGAGACCCAGAGTTATGCTTGGTTTATTACTTTAGATCACTATTAATGGACAATATGGGGGTGACCCCGTTTTGAGAAACGACCACATCAGTCATTGGTGATGGGATCGAATGATGCTGCTGCATGGGTGGTGACGGTGTGAACGATTGACAAGCAGCTGAATAGTCACATGGATATGTTTAGATATTTTTAGATATTGCTCAGTCGTGGCTCTAAAAGTTGTTTAATGCATTACACTGGTACAAAACGGGCGACAAAGGCTTATCATGCTCAACGGCGGCTGATGCCCATTTATTGTGTATCAAGTCGTTTGTTTGATCATAGCGGCCAATCGGAGCAACAGATATAAACATCACTACGGGGTAAATAACCGACCAATGAGCACTGATCCATTAGCGGCCCATGGGGCTTAGAGAGGCAAGGTACCAGTTTGGATGATCATTGCCAGCAAGAATTCATTAAGCATTAGCAAGGAGATACCACTGGTTATTCACAAGAACACAGCACTTCATTCCTTCGGTACTTTGATAGAAAGTGAATAAACACCACCAGTTGCCACAAGAAATCCCTGGTTAAAGTGACATGAAAATCATGAGATCTATATAAACATATGTTGTTTGTTCACGATAGATATCATTATTCGTGGTTAGCCCCCATGAAAATCATGGGTTCACCCGCCACCGTTGAGACCTCAGCCGCGCTTCACCGCCGATGCGCCGGGTGGAACCGCGCAGGAGGACAAGGCACAGAAAGCGCACGAGGCCGCCAAGCTGAAGATGGAGCAGGCGCCACCGCGGTGAGCCCCAACCGGTTGGTTGGGTGACTTGATTAGTTGATAGCGGTTGATAAAATAATGGATTTTAGTCGTTAATAATGGTTGAACTGGTGGGTTCTAATGGTTGTTTTAATGGCGGTTTGAATGGTGGTCATCATGGTGGTTTTAATAGTGCTTAGAATGGTGGTTTTAATGGTGCTTAGAATGGTGGTTTTAATGGTGGTCATAATGGTGGTTTTAATGGTGGTTAGAATGGTGGTTTTAATGGTGGTCATAATGGTGGTTTTAATGGTGGTTAAAATGGTGGTTTTAATGGTGGTCATAATGGTGGTTTTAATGGTGCTTAGAATGGTGGTTTTAATGGTGGTCATAATGGTGGTTTTAATGGTGGTTAGAATGGTGGTTTTAATAGTGGGTATGGTTAAAATGGTGGTTTTAATGGTGGTCATAATGGTCGTTAAAATGATGGTTTGAATGGTGTTTTTGAGGTGGCTTTAACATTAGTTTTAGTGGTGGTTTGAATGGTGTTTTAATGGTGGTCATCGAACACCCCCGTTTATACCTTGGTAGTGGAGAGCGGGATGGTTGTGTTTTCTCCCCAAACCTCACAAAAGCACCTCAGTTGTCGAGAACCTTCGACCGATTTGTTTGCTTGAACCCCTAGGCAAATGTGTTCTTCGCCTTCTCAACCAACGATTGATATCCCTCACTGATTCTTTCGCCAGAACATGGCCACAGTTTCCCTACATGGCACATAGGAATACCGGGGATTGCCTTTCTTTTGTTGCCCATCATTGCAAGCAAACTCGGGCTTTGATCAAAGCATATAGACTTCTTATCCATCGCAATGCTCAGCACCTTGAAACCCCTAAACTGGTTGGTGGATGTCAAATTTTCATCGATCTTCAACAAGCCTTTGATCGTGTGGATCGCTCCCGGTTACTCCATGGATTGCATGATCACCTGACAGACCCTACCTTGTTTCAATTGATCGCTGCCTGGTACAGCAACTGTCATTCTGTAGTGGTTCACAATCAACAAGAATCTGAATTGGAAATTGGAGCTGGTGTCCGCCAAGGGTGTGTCATGGCCCCGACGTTGTGGCTGCTCTACACGTGTTTTTTCATGCAGGGCTTGGCTGTCCTGACTGGTAGACAGTGGATCCTGGATCACCTGCGATTCTTTGCTGATGACATTCATGCTTCATGTCAATTTAGCACCTTGGAATCCGTTCAGCTCTGCTGACCAATGTAAGCCATCTCATTCGACAACTCCAGGAATGGCAACTAGCAGTCAATGTGCAGAAGTCACAGGCCATTCAGATCCTGCGTGGCACCGCGGTCCGCAAGTTTCAAGCGAAGTACCTCCGCAAGCAGGGCAACCAAAAGACTTTGTGCATTGATCTTCACAATCAACATGCAGTTCACATCCCACTGGTGAAGTCCACGACCTCTTTAGGCGTCAAGATGGGCTATGGCAATTTTGAACAGCAGACAGTGACCTTTCGAGCTGATCACTGTAAGCACACAATCAAACGACTCCGCATGCGGCTCCGACGCAGACGAGGTGTGTCATTGGCCACCAAAATTCAATTATGGCAACAATGTGTTCTGCCGACATTGCTCTATGGACTTTTTCACATCGGCATTGATTCTTCTCATGTCACCCAATTGATCACAATCATCATTGGCCACTATCGCATGATGATGAACAACCACTCAATGGTGGTTAAAATCGTGCTTCTAATGATGGTTTTAATGGTGGTCGAAATGGTGGTTCTAATGGTGGTTAAAATGGTTGTTATAATGGTGGTTTTAATGATGGTTTTAATAGTGGTTAAAATGTTGGTTTTAATAGTGGTTAGAATGGTGGTTTTAATGGTGCTTAGAATGGTGGTTTTAATGGTGGTCATAATGGTGGTTTTAATGGTGGTTAGAATGGTGGTTTTAATAGTGGGTATGGTTAAAATGGTGGTTTTAATGTTGGTTCAAATAGTGGTTATTCTAGTGCTTGATAGTATTTGGTATGCCACTTGATAATGGTGGTTAATAGTGGTTGATATTGGTGGGTTTTTTGCTGGCTAATAATGAAACCATTAATGGTGGTCAATAGTGATTACTGGTGTTTTTTTATTGGTTAATGAAAGTGGTTGATAGTCCGCTAATTCGTTGGTGGATAGCGGTTTACAGCGGTTGATGATAAAACCAAAGTTAATAAGCACTGATTATTATGGTTGTAACGGGTGAATGTTACCATGAATGCTGGTTGATTTTTGGTATCTGGATGAAATAAAACGTAACAAAAATGATATCAGTTGGTTGAGTGATATCGGTGACCAGTAGCTTTGGCGCATGGCCTTCAATATGAAAACATTTTGGGTGTTCCTGAAATTTAAACAATATTTGTGGGTGAATTGTGTCAAAAGCCAAGTTTGGTCATGTTCTATGGTATTCCCGCGTCAGTGGCGCGGCTCATCGATGATACTTGGCCGTTCCTGGGGGCATGAAGCCCATGGCTTGATCAAGGTGAAGCTTGCTTCGATCCTTGGGGGTGACCATGGTATGCGGGGCTGATGTGGGCCCCCAACCACTTATAAGTTGGGTTATAACTTCTACAAATGGTAGTCAACCCTAGTTAGATGAGTTCTAAACCAACCTATAAGTTGTTGGGGGCCCACTTTGTTTTCCTCGCTACAATAAACGAGGGAATGCCCATGGAGATCTCAGCGAAGCGCTGGCAAATGAATTGTAACCGCAGGAACATCTCTTATTAATCCCCATGCAAGTATCAATAGGTATCTAAAATGGAAATCACACTAATTTATTTGTTTCAGATTGTATCCCCATTTAAGGTTTCAAAATCTGGGGAGACCTCACCGGATGCCCTGAAAAAACGTTGGTTGACTTGAAGAAATGTCTTTGAATCAAAGGTCAAATTTTGGATCACCCGGAAGGTTTCTTTGCTTGCAGAAAGTATGCCATGGGAGCAGATACGGCTCACCAATGGGTCCCTGTAGGGTTTCCTCCTTTAGTATGGTGCCTTGTTGATTTGCCATGGGCCTTTGAATGCAAGGCAGTTTCCAGTTTGGTCATTTTATAGCACCGGGGGTTCTGATACTCTTTTTGAGTAAGCTCCAAAGAAGCGTCACAACTTCGACCAAATTCGAACAGGGATCCTTTTGGTGCGAAATTGGATGTAACCATATTTGCTTTTCTAGATCTTTGATAAACCCATAGTAGTCACCATTACCTATGGTTGTTCACCATCGCTGGCCACGAATTAAGCATCATGTTTTAGCTGTACTTACTTACCAACCATTGACCAGTAATTTGACATTGTTGAATTGTCATTCAAACATCATTCGCCACCATTCAACTTCATTACCCATATTTAGCCGTTCCTAACACCAATATTAACCACTATCATGGTTTATTAACCAGAGTTAATGGTGTAATTTACCGCCACTAGGTATGATTATCCACCAGTTACCCATCATTCACCATCATTATCCACAAATGACACATCATTGCTCAGCATCAACCGTGACTAAGCTAACCATTTTTCATCATGGCGCGTGTTTTTTTATTACCACAGTCCATTGCAATGTTTTTTAGCATGGTTAATCGTGAATTCCGAACTATTAATTCGCCATCAGCCATCATTAACTATCATTAGCCAGCCACTAGTAGCCAACCGTTAGCCATAAATTCACCATCTAGTAGCTAACCAAGACAAACCAGTAACCAGCATTGATCATCATCAAACTGTTTATGTATCGGTCAACGTTGATCGTCAACGATCATGTTCAACCATGATTCCATTATTTCACGAATCAAAACCATCAAAAACCAACCCTTCACCATGATTTCACTAATAAAAACCATCAAAAACCCACCATTCACCAAGCACTACCCAACCAAGCCTTAACCAACCCAAGCGTTGAGCTTTAACCAACGCTTCCCCCACGCCCAAGCACCAACCTCCTTACCTCACCCACGACACCAGCCATTCCTCGCGCCACGGTTCCTTCATGGCTCGGCGTCAGGAGATGCATCGCTTCAAACAGGCGGAGAACGACAAGGCCTTCAACACCGCCAAGCAGAACCTGGGACCGGAACCGGTTGGGGCGGGTGAATGGCAGCTGAATGATGGTTGACCATGGTTACAACCCCTAATAATGGTTAATGATAGGGTCCAGAGTTTGCGGTTCCTGGGGACCATGGTTTCTGGGATCAATGGGGGTCTCTGAAGCCATTGGGGACCCCCAAGTTATGGTTGGTTTATTATTAGTGTAAAGTATAATCATTTACCACGAAATGATGGTCAATCGCGGATGATGGTTTAGTTTGGTATTAGGAGATGATTGTTTACTTTGGTATGGGGTCCATATAAACCAACAAATGGGTTTGTCCATAAATGGTTCCAATTATCAATATGGAAGCCAACCCACTTTAGGGGTGCATCATTTTTGTACAAACAACCAGTGATTAACTAGCTGGTGAATGCTTGATCATAGAGGATATTTACCAACGAGAATAGGGGCTGTGGGTCAATATGAGTCATCAAAAAGATGGTTGGGTAAACTTTATCAAGAGCTCGCCTAATTTGGTCATCAGAGGGATGTTCACCAGGAATACAGGGACGAGCATCAGTCATGTTTGATAACATTGATGCCTTGTTGCTGGGTCAGATTGGGCGATGGCAGCTAACTACCTGCAGGATAATCTCCGGTCAGTAATGGTCACCTGATGGTCAATGATGGTTTACTGATGATTATTGATGGAGTATCAAGATATGAGCTGGCTAGCAACAGTAGGTTAGTAGGTTAGTAATGGATGCTTAGTGAAAGGATCATGAGGATGAATGATGCTCAATGGCTGGTCAGTTTGTAAATGATGCCTAGCCGCTGAGACATGATGAGTAATGAATGTTGATGGCTGGAGAATGTAAGAAGTTCATGGCCAACAATATTGGAGATCAATGCTAGGCAACGTTGATTCACGGTTCTTTCAGGAGTTGGGAATTGTTCGTTGCCGCTTCAGGATGGTTACAGGCTCAGAATGATGCGGGTATTTCCTTTGCCAGGCTCCGAAAGTATTTATTCCTTCTTAAGGATGATTAGCAAGTAAGAATAATGTGGGTATTTGGTTTGACGGGCCCCGCCAATACATACCCACGAAACATACCCCGAAACGTGCCCCCAAATATGTGACAAATTTCACAAACAGACGGCCAATACCCCAGAAACATACTCCCGAGACAAATACACAAAGTGGGGTCAATCACTGTGAGAAACTCCCATGTGTTCACAATTGAAGGCTTAACAGAACTGTGATGGTTGATGGGCTCATCATGTCGTTTCACACTTGGTGATCATTATGCTTGATTATGATCAAACAGAATTGATGGTTGGTCATGATCCAGAATCATGGTCAATCCTTATGTTTGTTATGACAACCAGTATGAGCCATGATCAACCAGCATATTATGAATGGTGATTAACAAATGATCACTGTATAGAAGCATGGCAAGGATAAATCGCCATTGACTACATCAGTACAAAGCTACTGACTCAATCAACTAGCATAGATCACTGACTCGGATGGTGAAGTGGAAGTTGCTGTTGTTGTTGTTGTTGTTGTTGTTGCTGCAATGATTTGTGTGTTCATGAAATGGCTTGGTGTTTTATTGCCATTAGCTGATAGCAAACCAAAACCCAACTTGATAGCAGATGACTAGCAGCAGTTCGGAAATGTTGCCAGTAGAAATTTTCTTGTTCTCTTTGTTTCTCTTTGGTGTTTGTGAAGATTGGTTCACGCACTGTTTGGCAAGAGCACTGCCATGCCATGAACAATGTCTTGTCTCTCTTGCTCTCTAAAACCTTGCGGTATATCGCAATACTTCAAGAGCACTTTGTCGCATTTTAGATTTGGCAGAGAATCTGCCAGTCGGCGCCAACTGTTCGAAATAGATTGGTCTGTCCATAAACAGGATAATGGAAGATTCACATCAACAACCTGCCCTCCCCCGACTTTTGATGATAGATCACTAGGCATTGAACTGATAAAACTAGCCTTGGTTTATTGCGGCATCTACCGAAGCAAGTCACTATTGAATCTAAGTGGTTGAAGAACCATTCCTGACCATGAGCAAGCATCACTGGTTGGTGATTTCAAACCAATGTATTTTCTCTAGTAACTATTCAAAAATGGTTGGTTGACTAATATCTTTTAACAGGGGTTGAAACCACCAACTAGATCATCTGCCACAAGTTCACAAGTGTACCAGTGGTATTCCTTGGCTTGACCATGGTCAGGACTTAGCATACGCCACGGGAGTGCTGGGAAGGCTGGCGCATCGAAGGCGGGCGCTAGGTTGTGAAGCTAGCTGAGCATGTGCTGAAGGACCTCAACAAGACCAAGGATGAAGGACTGCTCTACACGCCATGTGGAGCAGGGTTCTATGGCAATGCGCTGCAGCTACCCAGAAGCGAACAAAGGCTGGTGGTCTACGCGGACACAAGCTAGGCACCGCCACATGAACAATACCGGTCGGTGCAGGGTCTCCTACTTGAGTGGGCAGGGTGCACTCTCATGTGGGAAAGCGCGCGACAGCCGTTTGTGACGCAAAGCACAGCGGAAGCCGAACTGCTCGGGCATTCAGCGGCACACCAAGCTGGGGAAAGCATCGCCACGTTAACGGAGGCGCTGGAGGAAGAAATCAGAACACCTTGGTCGCAATGATTGGAAGATCTAGGCGTGTTACGGATGGACTATAGCGACTTCCCAAAAAACACATCCCAGGAATACCCTGGGTAAATCACAATTGAAATCCATGGAACGTTTTGTTTCGCCCATGTAAAATTGAAACGTCCATGGCTGGTGGCCATGCTTTGTACCGATTTCTGGATCCCGGTTCACTGACCAGTCATGGTGTCCATGACTTCGAAGGTAGCATCCCGTCAAACCTGGTTGATACAAAACTGTTTGAAGCCTTCTTGGAAATTCATGTTCAACCATCATCAAGTGTTATCAGCCGTCACGGTTAGCCCTTTGGGAGCTGTCAACATTTGGAGAACTCATGGCGAGCCATCAAGTCGTCCCAAGCATGGTCAACCACCAAACTCTGCAGTTAATTGTTGCTGGTGTTACTCACAATCAAACCATTGCAAATCACCACATAACTCATCGTCAGTATAATGAATCAATGTTGAACCATGGTGACTCACTATTTCTTGCGCGTCTTCAACCAAATTCAAATAATCATTATTTATTAATATTTCATCATCAATGAATCATTACATCATGAACCATGCCTGTTGTTGCGTCATCTCCACCACCCGTTCCATCTTTGCTTCAGTATGGTTTGTGTCGTGGTAGCTGAGGATTGCCGAGCAGATGTACAAGAAGTGCTCGGGCAGGGGCGCCACTGGTGCATGGTATAGATGTACCCGGCAAGATGATAAGCATTGGTTAATCTGGTTGGTGGTTAGGCTAAGGAGGCAGAGGTATCCTGTTCTGGCCAAGGGGGAGCAATTTGGAACACCAGGAGTGGCCTAAGTAAATGCTTGTTGATAATAGCGGTGAATGATGGCTAGTTCATGATTCGTTAATGGTCATTGACGCTCATAAATGTTTAATGATGGCTAAGCAATGGTTGATGGCTAATGCTAAATCTTGATGGTCCATTGACCCACTAATTAATCATTGCAGTAGCCATTAACCATTGCCATAGCCATCACCACCATGTTTAATGACTAATGGCTAATGATTACTAGATCAGTCATCACTGATTATGTAGTGGTCAAGGGCTATGTCACGATGAATGAGTAATCTAATGGTTCTCTAATGCTGAATCATGATTAGTTGATGGTCAATGCATGGTCAATTGACGGTCCAAATGGAGGCCGAGTGTTTTACGATGCCGATGGCCAGCCTTGCTTCTACCATGTAGGCGCTCTCCGTAAGCACGGCAACACGAAGGAGGGTGCAAAGCTGTCTCAGCGCTTTGCAAAGGCTTTGGGCAAGGTCGAACAGGCTTTCAACCGTGATGACCATTGGCGAGCTCTTGACAGGACGTTGCCTCCGGACGAGAAGGCGCATCTCAAGGATGTCTTCACGTCCCTGAAAGCCCACGCGAATCCGCCCAGCGGTACTCAGCATATTCAAGAGTCTTTGGAGGGACAGTGCTCTCGTCAGCGTATTGCTGCTCCGAGCCAGGAGTTGGACAAAGCATACGATGCGCTTCCAGCCTTCGTGAAGTCTAACTATACTTCTGCAAAGATCGACCTTACCGATGCTCGGAGTTTGTTCTTGCATACGTTGGCCAAGGATGAACCAGAGAAGTCCACGGGGTGGTCATCTTTCTTTGTGGCTGGCGGCAAAGGCGCGTGGAAGTCGGACCCAGTGCGTTTTGAACAGCTTTGGTCAATCGTTACTGGCCGCCTCCTCGCTCGCGTCATGTACAGGCGGCGAATACCGTACATGTCGCCAGCAGCCCTGTTCGCTGAGGGTCTTATTGACCCGAAGCAAACATTTATTAAGCAAGAGACCCACGCGGCGAAGAAAGTCGCCACCAAACGGTGGCGGCTAATTTGGATTCATTCCTACGTGGACAGCACTATCCAAAGGATGCTGCATTCGGCTCAGAACGAGGCTGATGTTCTCCGGTACCATGCCGGCTTGCCTTCCTCCGCGACGATTGGGCTTGGTCATGATGATGCAGGCATCCGCAAGTTCGGAGCCTGCTTGGACCAGTTGCTCGAGACCGGAGAGGGCAAGATTTGGAGTGCCGATGCATCGGGTTGGGACATGGCGGTCAGTGCCGACAGGCTTTCAACCAAGAGCCGTATGTTTGTAGTTGTGATCAAGTGGTTCTTTGTTATGTTCACGATTCTCCAGTAGCATAGACAAGTTTTGATCAACAAAGAGTTCATGCAACATGTCAACTGGTTTTGCAAAGATACATAGTAGTTTTATTTCAAGTTTCTCTGATGAACATGGCAAGCAAGCAGTGCTTCATCAAACGGTTGCATGATGTCGCATGGTTTAGTTTATGCCACCGGCCATCCTCTACACATAGTTTGATTTGTGGCGTTGGCGTTGGCCAAGAACTAATTGCTAAGATGGCCCAAAAATCCACCACATCCACCACTTGTGGGCACCATTCACCCACTTGATGACGATTTTGATGCGTGCTGTGTTGGAGTACCCAGGGTAACTATGAATATTTGTTTCTGATCGCGAGCCAGTAAGCATGTTAATGATTGTTGTATTAACATTGTGAGGCAAATGATTCACCATTTCTCAGCACTTGCTGTACTCATCATAGTGCATCGTTAGCAGCTACCCATATCATGAACTACCTATAGCAACTGTTTACGTCCTTATGTTGCTCAACAATGGTCAATAGTCAATAATTAGTAAATAACTAGCATAAAATGATTAACTACTCGCTGGTTAATGATCCATAGTCAGTGGTTAACCATCAAAAGCTATTTCTTTGGCGCTTCACCCCGCCACAACCTGCTTGAAGCCGCCACCGTGACGGAAGCAGGTACTGCAATGGATTGTTCGATGAGGTGTTCGGTACTTGGAAGGCGCAAGCGGTTGAAATGGTTGGAACAAGCGGTGGTTGATGACTAATGGTTCTGGTTGTGACGGTTGATGACGGTCGATGACGGTCAACGACTCCGGTCAATGATGTTTCATGATGGCTCATGATGGTCAATACCCACACTTATTCATGGAACATAGAATTGTGGTATCAGATAGGTAATTATTATGTGATAAATGATTGCGTTGATGGTTCTTTGGTATTCAACATGAATGGGTGGTTTTTTACCATAGGTATCTATCCTGTGGTGAGTGAGAGCTGATGATGTTCATAATCCATGGTCGCTTCAACTAGTTGACTGTTATCAAAAAGTGGTTGATAATGGTTGATGATGATTGACAATCCTTCATACGATGGTTGAACAATGGTAATGATGTTGAGGATAGCTCGTGGCGGTTCATCAACAGTTATGATAATGGCACTGGAGGGTAATGTACAAAATCAATGAATGGTTTCCAGAAAATTCTCAAGAACATTTGATATGACCACACCATCGCTGACTACTGATCAGATGCTGCTGGCAAAACTCAGATTTTGGACCTAACTGGCACATGTCTTAAGGATTACCTACCCATGGAAGAGGATTAGATCAATGCTTTTTAAGATCCACTCCTTCCTGCTACTGGCCGAACCTATGCAACCATGGGCAGTTTCCCATGATTCCCGATGGTGGGTTGTTGTTCCATAGTGCTAGTCTTTGCAATCAGTGCCAGCCAGCTATAAAAAATGGTTGATGGATGATGATGGTAATGCTAACCCCGGATTAATAACTTCCTTGGGTTTATAAATTGGAGGGGAGTACCATTTTCATGGGAAACCAAGTCTCTTGGAAGATACCTCTTACGAATGCACTAGGGGTTTATTAACCCGGTTGGCATTACTTTTAAGCCCAATGCATGACGTTGCGGTCAATTCGGAAAGTTCTACACAAACTACTAGAATAATTCTCCCCCTTTTTTTGCTGCAAACTTTATTCCCTGTTCCATTTTACTTAACGTTTCAAGTCTGAAACACGATCAGCCATGAATAAACCAGAAGTTAATGAGTTGCCATCATTCATGACCATCAGCCATCCACAAGAACCCAACCAACCAATAGTCCTCCATGTTCCAACAGCTACAACTGGAAACCAAGCCGCCATCGCAAGGGCGAGATGATGAACAACAAGAAGGAGCTCCAAGAGAAAGCTGCCGTTGGTGAAGCACTTCAGAGATTGGGTATGCATCAACCAGTTGTGTTGCTGAAGTTTGGTTAAGATTGGTTAAGGTTGTTTAAGCTGGGCACGGATTGGTTAAGGCTGGTTGGTTGCCATTATCACCCCTGAATAAACCATGTGTCAGTAATAACAAGTGCACCACTTTGTAAACCATGATAAACCATGTAACCATAATAAACCATGATAAACTAAGGGATAGTAGCAACCCCTTATAACCCCTTAGTCAAGCGTAGTAAGCCATAGCTTGGTGCCCCATGGTTCAGCCTGGTTTGGCTCCTTGATTGAACAGCACCATCATTGTCGCTGCCGCCCACAACCGTGGTTGGTTGATCAGGTATAGAAATGGCCCCTTTTGAATGGTAATGCTATGCATTGGTTACATGATAAGGTACATAGCCTTAGCATACAAAATTGTTAAAGTAGATATGGTATATACATGTATAGCCCTCCCATGGGTTTTACTGCTTGATTTATTGATAAGGCTATAGTAATCTGGTTGGCGACTTGATTGACAGTTTTGTCATCAGTAACAAACGTTTGGTTGGTTCACTAAAATTTTCATAGGGGTTGAAACCACCAACCAGTAGTGGTTGTTTGGGGCATCAACTTTCTTGTCATTATTTCTTCAGAATTGTTTGGAAAATAGTTTCCATTGTAGTGGCATTACTTCAAAGTGGTAGCTGCTGGTGGGTTTGGGGGTGAGGGTTCTCAATAGATAGCGTGCGCAATTCTCGCAAGTATGAAAGTATATTTATTTGATTTTTCTCTTTATAAAGACCTCATCAATTCCTCGACATGCTTTCCAAGGGTGTTCTATAGTTTGTAGTTCTGCCCTTCCACAGCACGCTGTCTTATCAGCAGTTTGAACGCAACCTAGCCAACTTACCGTTCCTGGATTGCTTTACGCCATTCACATCCTACTCACTGGAGGACTTGAAGAAGGACCTTGCTGCTGCCAGCATTTCGAGAGATGAGCAGATGGGGGGTGCAGGGTTGGTGACAGTTGTAATGCCGCCAGGGTACAAGAGGAACCTGGCGCCCGAGGAGAAGACTGTCCAAGGTGGAGTCCCTCAAGCAGGGGGCCGTTCAACAAGCTCGCGTCGCTTCCAAGCCAGGGCCGCCGCTCAGAGATGCGGTCAAGCCTAAAGCGTCAGTTTGCGCCCGCCTCGAGGAGGATGAGGACATGGAAGCGTAGGGAATGTCCGAAGATTTGTAATTCCTTTCCGGTAACATAGCTGGCATCATCCAAATTATCTCATGTTGTTGATTGGAGAAACGACATGTTCACTTTTGGTGCCTTTCAATCATGCAGCCAAAGCAGTGTGCTCATATTTTCTTGTTTGCTAACAATACAATTTCTTACATGAAATGCCGTTAAAATTTCTATATCCAAAACTGATATATCATCAAACCGGAGCACCACTGGTAAGGCTCTATATCATTTGATTACCCCGAAAGCTGATGAACCGAGATTACGATCCATCATGAACCATTCTGTAGCCGTACTGATCGGTGTTAATTTTCACACAACCATGATTTTACCATGATTTCCCCATGAATTTTTATTGCTATCTTTGCCAATCATGAAACATCATGAACCATCATCATGAGTCGTCATCAATGACAAATTGAGCATATGTTATCCAACGTCAACCATCAATTCACCACTAATTGACCACCACAATTTACCACCATAATTAATTAAGCACTATAGACTATACTTAACCACCATCAATTCACAACTAATTTACCACCATAATTAACCACTATAGTTAATCACCATCAATTCGCAACTAATTTACCGCCATAATTAACCACTATAGCTAATCACCATCAATTCCCCACTAATTAACCACTATAGCTAAGCACCAACAACTCACCACTCATTAACCACGATAATTAGCCACTAGTCAATTACCTTACCCACCAATTAACTACCATTAGGTATCCATCATTAGCCATCCATCAAACACCAATTAACTACTATGAGCACTTGCCACTCCGTGAATCTTCACCAGTCCTCGTCACCCTCCAGGAGAAACAGGCGAAACAGCAACAAGCCCTAGAGGAAAGTCGGCAGAAAGCTCAGCAGGAGCACGGGGTCACCAGCAGTTCCACAATGGGTGCCACGGAGAAAGCCATGGGCAGCCATGGGCAGCCATGGGTGGATAGCCATGGTCAGCTAGGATGTGCATCCCTAGTATGTGGTAACATGAATCCATGGTTAGTTCGGGGTTAGTTCAGTCACCTCTGAGGGTAACCATGGTTGTAGCCCAGTTAGAACCCCAGCGGCACATCCAAGAATAGCTTGAAACCCTTGATGGTTTGCAATGGCTCATACAAGGGTTGAATAATGTTTGGATTTGATCATAGATCATGATCATGGAGTCTACCAATGGGTCAAGTTAAATAATGGTTGATGCTTGATTCGGGATTCACAATGGGTCAAATGGTGGATAATGTTGGTTTTGCAATGATAGATCCATGGTTTAACCAATTTTTGCCATCATAAACTGGTTGCTAAACTATTGCCGTTTCAAATCGGTCTAGTGATGAATCATTCAAACGGGCTAATGCCGGTGTAGCGGTATAACAACCATGATAAGCATAAAGCAACAGCGATCCACCATCGTGCAACAATGGTCAATGAACATTCACGTACAGTGACCAAGTGTTGGGCAACAATGCAGGCGCACAAGCAACATGGGTAACAATGGCGCAGCAGTCGTTCATATTCAAGCAACAAGTGTCAATGAAAACAATAATGATGTGTAATCGAATTCTCTGCTAATATGTTGATAGGAAAGGGTCAAACCAGGACGCAACAACAATTTGACAGATTGCGAGTGTCAATGAACGACGGGCGACTCATTACTGGCGGGAAATAATGGCGCTTACTGACTGATTGATGGTGTGACAGGAGTGGAGGATCACAACAGTTTGCTGGCTGGTGGTTGGGAGGGAGTTGAGTCAGGGCTATCCTTATAGCCCTTTAAAGGGGGAGCCAAGGAGCTACCAGGTGTGGTTTGTAGTGATTGTTTCTAATGATGGTCATTGAGACTACATGTAGTGCCGACTGTATTGATTCATTGATTTCGTAGTGAGAGTCACAATGGTTTGTAGTGATTGTTGATAATGATGGTCATTGAGACTATATGTAGTGACAATTATATTGATTCAGTACAATATGTTGCAGTGAGAGTCACAACGGTTTGCATGCAGTGATGGTCATTCCTTTTGATTACAATGATGATAGATAGCCATGGATAGCCAAGAATATTGATCATCATAATAACGGCTGTTTAGAGTGATTGTCACCAATTGTTTTTTGTGAAAGTGGTGGTCATTATATATCTGTGCTCTAGTCAAAGTAGTCAATCATCAAGAGGGGATGGCCCGCCACCAGTGCAAGGGGTGCTGTACCCTGGGCCGTGTGAATAGTTCATGTTGAGAGTGGAGTGGTTATCCGACCAACATTGCAAACTGTTACAATGAATATTTGGTTCGTGGTTTGCTTAACATGTTTTTCCCTAGCAGTTATTAGCAAATTGTTGGTTGACAAGCACCTTTTTCATGGGCGTGGCTCAACTACCAACCAGATATCAATGAATCCTATCCGGAAATCAATGATCTCGAGCAGTGTAGCTTGACCATGACAGGGCATGAGCTATGATGGTGACCCCCACCCCTAAAGATCATAATAAAGAAATCGTCATGTAGCAAACCTTTGGACAGTTGTCATCGGCGGACTGCTGTATATAACCACAGTGTATTCGCAAGGGAAACACTGTGATTGACAGAGGCTAGAGGTGATTACCATTGAGAGCCCATAATCATAATCAATGCCATGATTGAAAAACACCCAAGGAGCCAAGTACCCCAATTTTGGTACTTTGCAAATGGCTCTCTAGGATCCTAAGGAGTTACTAGCAAAGAGTCATCTGGAAAGGCCAGGGGATGACAAGGAGTTATTGGCTCGCACCTAGCCCTGGCGCCAATTTGTCAGCATTCTGACCGTGAGAAAATTACTCGTTGACCCCCGGACTGGCGCCAGGGTGCGGACAACTGGTGCACATTAGCCAACCCAATAATAAAGCTGGTTAAACAGTAATTCACTAGGGGTTAACTACCAGTTCAACATGCCCAACTATGCTATTTCCAGTTACAAGCTGATTCTACAAGGTGAGCCCCCAACCACTCAGAGCTGTTGGCTTATGACTAACTGAACTTGGGTGAATTCTTCGGTTTTTGGGGTGCCCAACTTATAAGTGCTGGAGGCCCACCTTGTAACCCATCATGGACGGGGATGTCAGTAGTCGTACCGCTCCGTAGGGATGTTTGGGCTTTATCAGCATTAAATATACTATGAATTATGGGCAAACCATCATTGACAATCTTTAAAGGGGCATTTTCAACCACTTTTCACCAAGCTTGCAGTGATTACTGTGCTTACAACCATCAGTTTAAGCAGTAGCCATCATCAACCCATGATAATCATCATAATCATCACAGGTAGGTTTTATGACGTCTACAAACATTAGCAATTCCATCAGTTCACCCACAAGTTCACCCATCATTGCAGTAACAATCATTGGCCATCATTATCAACCATTGTTGCAGGTTATTGCTGGATATACCGCTCTCGTTCATCATCCATCAATCATCCATGAACGAGCATGAAGCAGTCCATCACGTCCAGTGACCCACGAACCAGCCATTATTAAGCTATTAAGAAGCCATCATCAACCACTGTTATCCACGAATCAGTCGTCATGTATCATCATTAACCATCCATCAACCGACCACAAACCTGTATAAAATGATCATTTTACAATCTTTAGCTCAGAATGCAGTCGATTGCTGTACACCATCAATGAAGTGCAAATGACAGACGATACGTTTATAAACCATCAGTTATTCCATCCCTTACCAGCCTTGTAATGGTCAATGGTGGATTTTAATAGTATCCTTCCCCAGCTTGATAATCAGTAGGTTTATTCATGATGGATTATTCTCCTTATTCCATCATTGATTCTATCAGTTCCCCCAGCCTTCCCCAGCTTTCGCGAGTTAGTGCTCCAGGAGAAGAATCTGCGTGAAGCCGATGTCTTGGCGCAGAAGATGTACAAGACCGAACCGCTGGGGCGCTGCTGTGGTGCCTTTCCGCCACTTCCAACGCTGGGGCCACCAGGGATCCTGCATGGTTCAATGATAGTGATTGCATGCTGGTTAAACTGTTAAACCATCGTTAAAAGATGCTTAATGGCCGATGATATATTGGTTTTATCATGGTGAAAGAGTGATTGATGATGGATTGATTTATTGATGTTGATGGTTAAGAAGCTGGTTGTTGATGGCCTATGATGGCTCAATGATGGGCATGTCATGGTTTAAGAGTGGTTGATGATGGTTTCGCAACAATACATCAGGGTAATATCAGTTTCACAGCTTCGCAGGGTTGGTTATAGAGCTTATACAAAACTTGTTGGTTGATTACTTTGTCACTCATATGAGGATCCAACTAGCTACAGGGAGAAATCCCGAAAACCGCTTTTTGTTGCAAGGAAACCACTGATTCGTGACATGACCAGCCTTTATAACGCTCTAATTCTGGCATCTCAATGCTTGGTCAATGGAAGCTGTCGACATCCATATTTTGTGGAAACTGTTCAATGGGCAAGTAGGTTGCTCAGACCTGTACATTGAAGCATTTAAAGATGTCGAACTGTTCAGGTGATCCTCTCTATTTGCAACTGTTTCTATGTGGGTTTGGGAAGGGTCCTGGTAGATTGTCTTTGTCCAGTCAGGACGATGGTGTTTTTCTGACATTCCCTGCGGTGTTGGGTGGTACATGGTGATACTTTTGTCAGTGGAATCATGGATCTCCCTCGCTCAAGTGAAGTATGTGTTCGAAGATCATGTCATCATGGTACCAGGACATCTATGCTGTGACATTTTGATCTCAAAGCCTAGAGTTGCGGTTCGCATGCAACGCTGATTTGAAGCTCTGGTGCTTGCGGGTGCACCACCATTCATGGCCACACCGCACCTCATTCTGGAAGCAGCGGGCACGATCCTTGGGCGAGCCACTGGCACCAGGGTCCTTGGCCGACTTCTGCGCCCTGCTGGGCTTCTGGTGTTGTTGGGCGGCCTCTTTCGGCTTGGGCTTCCGGCCCTTCGCAGAGTCCTCTTGCGGCGCTTCTTTCGTAGCGCCATCGCCATCTCTTCCTCCGCACCACCATCCGATGACAATGCACATGGTGATGGTTCTGTGGGGCCACCATCTGGTGACACACAGCTGGTTGAACTCCATGTGTTCTGTTTGAATGGTGAAGGATGCACAGTCAGGGTTCCCCCTTCTACATTAGGAAGGGAAGTGGTTGAGAAAGTTCAAAGACAACTTTTGCCAAAGCGAGGTGCAAGGCTCACTCTCCACCACCTTGCTTCACCGCTGGTGCTGAATCAAACATTGCAGGAGCAAGGCATCGTTGGCAAAACTGCGACGTTGTCCTGTACCTATCTTTCTCTTCTTGATCTACTAGCGGCAGTGAGATTTGTCAAGGGGTTGCCAGTTGCTGAGGAAGAGTCCGTGTTGGAAGGGGTAACGCAGATCGCAGGCCCGCCTTCTGTTGGTTGCTTGCACAATCTTCCCCACTCCCTCGATACCTTGATTCTTGATAATTTCAATCAAAGACTGGATGAGGTAATCTTGCCCAACAACTTGCTAACTTTGACTTTTGGAAATTGCTTTGATCAGAGCCTGGATCGGGTAACTTTGCCAAGCAACTTGCAGACTTTGACTTTTGGGGATGAGTTCAATCAAAGCCTGAATGGGGTAACCTTGCCGAGCAGCTTGCTAACTTTGACTTTCGGGTATGAGTTCAATCAAAGCCTGAATGGCGTCACCTTGCCGACCAGCTTGCTAACTTTGACTTTCGGAACAAGCTTCAATCGAAGCCTGGATCGGGTTACCTTACCCAGCAGCTTGCAGACTTTAAATTTCGGCGGTGACTTCATTCAAAGCCTAGAGCGAGTGATTTTGCCAGGCAGTTTGCAAGCTTTGACTTTTGGACAGGCGATCTCTGAGATGTCTTTGAGGTGGGAATTGTATGCCGGACGTCCCTACAATCGAAGCCTGGATCGAGTTACGTTGCCAAGCAACTTGCTAACTTTTACTTTCGGCCGTGATTTTGATCAAAACCTGGATCGGGTGAATTTGCCGAGCAACTTGCAAACTTTGACTTTCGGCCGCACTTTCAATCAAAGCCTGGATGGAGTTACCTTGCCGAGCAGATTGCTAACTTTGACTTTTGGAGATTGCTTTGATCAGAGCCTGGATAGGGTAACTTTGCCAAGCAACTTGCAGACTTTGACTTTTGGCCGCGATTTCAATCAAAGTCTGGATGGGGTGACCTTTCCAAGCAACCTGCAAGCTTTGACTTTTGGCTTTGCGTTCAATCAAAGCCTTGACGGTGTGACCTTTCCAAGCAACCTGCAAGCTTTGACTCTGGGTTTTGCATTTAATCAAAGCCTGGATCGGGTAAACTTGCCGAGCAATTTGCAAACTTTGACTTTCAGCCGCGCATTCAATCAAAGCCTGGATGAAGTTACCTTGCCGAGCAACTTGCTGACTTTGACTTTTGGAAATTGCTTTGATCAGAGCCTGGATCGGGTTACTTTGCCAAGCAACTTGCAGAATTTGAATTTTGATGGTGCGATTGATGGTTCGTTCAATCAAAGCATGGATCAGGTTACCTTGCCAAGCAACCTGCAAGCTCTGACTTTTGGCTTTGCATTTAATCAAAGCGTGGATCGGGTGAATTTGCCGAGCAACTTGCAAACTTTGACTTTCGGCCGCACTTTCAATCAAAGCCTGGACGGAGTTACCTTGCCGAGCAGATTGCTAATTTTGACTTTTGGAGATTGCTTTGATCAGAGCCTGGATCGGGTTACCTTGCCAAGCAACCTGCAAGCTTTGACTTTTGGCTTTGCATTTGATCAAAACCTGGATCGGGTGAACTTGCCGAGCAACTTGCTAACTTTGAGGTTTGGAGCTTGCTTTGATCAGAGGCTGGATAGGGTAACTTTGCCAAGCAACTTGCAGACTTTGACTTTTGGTCGCGATTTCAATCAAAGCCTTGATGGTGTGACCTTTCCAAGCAACCTGCAAGTTTTGACTCTGGGCTTTGCATTTAATCAAAGCCTGGATCGGGTGAACTTGCCGAGCAATTTGCAAACTTTGACTTTCGGCCGCACTTTCAATCAAAGCTTCCTGGATGGGGTGACCTTGCCGAGTAGCGTTGGCACTCTCATTTGGGCACAGGAGTTTGGAACTTTGACTTTAAGCATATTATGATTTATCGAATTAGTCCTTCGATGAAGCACTGATGCACCAATTTTCAGCTGCCCATTGCAGCTGTGTTCTGCGACGATGCCTGCTGATTGCGAAGCCACACAGCACAGTAGAAAACAGTTTGTGATTTGTTGGCGGCTGTTCAGCCCATGCCACACATGGATACAGCTTTGGGTCGCATGATTTGGAAAGTGATAAGTTGAAACCAGAGAATTCAGACTTAGTTAAGTGAAACGTCGATATTCTGTTCATTTTCACGCCGTTCAATCGTGCTTTCGGGTTGGAGCCACTGGCCGGATTGCTTTCGGTTGGCACATGGGACCATGGCGAAAATTGTGCTGTTTACCCGTCTTGGTGAGTGCTTGGGACCCAGGTTCTCACTATATCCTTCCATGGTGTACAAAAATCGAAAACATGGAAAAACCGTTAGTTTTGACCCTGTGATTGCTTCCCACATGACAAATATCATGATGCATTTCTTTTGCGCCTTTCTGTGCATGCTTTGGTGTTCTGCACCCCTTTGGTTCTTTTCGGCATTCCTCGCCAACACTTGCTCCTGTGTTCTCCCCTTTGGTTCTTTTCGTCATTCCTCGCCAACACTTGCTCCTGTGTGCTGCCACAGTTGCTCTACTTTTCGTTGTTTGTTTCTTACTTCGCTGCCGAAAAAGTATGGTTGTTGGGCAATGTTCCACAAGAGTCACAAGAACATGCTACAAGAGCATCCACAAGAGTGTCCCACACGGGCATCTTTCAGAGGTATCCATGCAAACAAATTGTCCAACGGTTTCCGGCAAGAGTGTCTCATGCAAATGTCCTGAAAAAGTATCTTCCAAGATTTTCTCAAGAGAATCTTGGCTAGGCAGTCCCCCAGAGTGTCCTACAATAGTGTCTTCCAAGAGTGTTCTGTCCCGCAAGAGCGTACCAAGAGCGCCCTACAAGAGTCTCCAACCAGAGTGTCCTACCAGGTTTCGTTCAAGTACAAGGGATCTTTTCCACATGGTCCCACCAGTTTGTCCTACAAACTTGTCTCACTGCCCGGCAGAAGTTGCTGACAAGACGGTCTTCCAACCGGCCAGAGTTTTGCAACGCGCTATGCATTCGGGTTTGTGGTTTCGTCAGATTGTCACGATGGCTCACACTGCAGAATCACTCCGAATCCTTGGTATCAGCCCAACAGGATTCATGTCTCATGTTAGCTGTCAGGTCCCCACCAACCCACCAGCATTGCTAGTCTTAGTGGTGAGGCCAACAGACATTATTTATTTAGAGTGCTTGATTACGGATTGGTCAAGGTTCGTGTGTGATTGATTGTGGATTGTCATGATCATGTTGCTGACTTCCTGGTTGATTTCCTGTTTGATTGCTGGCTGCTGGTGGATAATCGTCACGTTCTGATCTTCACTGAACCTATGGCTCATAGCGTGGCACCTCCAAGCCAGCCAATTTGGTTTCCCCGATCTTTCCAGTGACCCAGAGGTAGCCATCCTCAACCATAATTGCCTATAGTTACCTATAACTACCGCGGGTTCAGCTATGGCTATAAGTACTTCTGTAGTTACCTTTGCGAGCTGGCGGCTTTACACATGTTTTCCTAGCATTCACAAATGGGTGAATTTGCTGTTTGACTCGCGCATATTTTTCATGATCGGGTGGCTTAACCACCAACCAGTATAGTTTCCAAAAGAAACAACTGGCAACCAACATGGTTACCTAGGTAACCAGTATATCAATATAGTTTCCTACAGGCAACCACTGTACTTGGATGTGCACCCCCACTTAGTAAGTGGTCGCCAACCATGGTTTCTAGGGGATATAAGCCACCTTAATTATAGGGCCTATAACCATGGATATAACCCCAGCTGCACATCCAAGTATCAATCCTTCCCTGTTGACCACGTAAGGCTTCACCGTCCCCCGTCGCCTCACCAGGACGCGGTGCCAAGACGATCTGCGTTTCTGCTTGGACGTGTGGCTTTCAACACATCGGGACGCGTCGCTTGGCACAAGGTGCGGCTGGTGGCCTAGGGTTTCTGAATGGTTTTAACAGGGATTTTAATGGTGAATAATAAGGATTGATAGTGGTTGAACATGACTCAGATAAATGGTGATTTATGATTTCAAAGGGGATTTTAATGGTGAATAATGGGAGAAAATCACCAGCAAGCATGGTTTTTTAAACAACTACTAGTGTCGATTCATGGCTTTTTAATTGCTTTAACCGGGATTACAAGAGAGGTAATCATGGTTGATAATGGTTAATAATGGTATATGATGGTTGATAGTGGTTAATAATGGTATATGGTGGTTGCACAGGGATTAAATCAAGAATAGGGATATGATAGGGGATACAAATAATTCAGAAAACATAGAGGATTAAATCTTTAATGGTTGATGACAGGGATTAATAGTGGTTGATAATAGGGGATTCTACCATCAGATAATATGGCTCATTAATGATTCTTGAATGATTGTGTAACTTGTTGGTTGCATAGTGGTCGATGATTATTGTCACTGATGCTGTTTCAAAATGGTTTTGAAGGGGATTATGATGGTTAACAATAGGGGAAAATAACCACCAACATTAAGAATGGCTAAACAAACACTAGTTGGTGGTTTCCCAAGCCATAGGGAACCCCAGAAATAGATTGTTTATTCCCGGTGAACACTGGTTATTGACCAGGAGATTATCAGCAACAATGGGGGATATATCAACTACAATGGATGGTTGATCATGCCAAGGTTGGTTAATCATGGTCCTATGATTATTATTAATGATGCTGAATTTGGTCATTAATGATGGCTATGATTGGTGGTTGATGGTGGTGAATGATGGTTAGTGATGGTTAATGATTGTTAATGCGTAATGTAAGTTTGGTCTTTCATGCTGATGGTTATGTTGATGATCAATTTAAGAACTGTGATTAATTAATGTTCATGGTTATTTGTGTCAATTAGCGATGGCCATGTTGACGTTAATGATTAAACATACGTGTTGATGCTAAATTTGGTAAATGGTGATTGATGATGATGGTTGATAATATTGACTAAATTTGTTGGTTAATGATGTGTCATGGTGATTACTAGCTGCTAATTCGAAATGGCTGATGATATTGGCTAAAGATATCACTGGTTATGAATGATGCTTTGATTGTTGATGCTGATTAATTTGTAATGGTCAGTCATAGTAAATAGGTTATGATCACAACGCTGATTAATCGGAAGAATTGTTTCCCATGGTTGTCAATGTTTATTGATGTCTTAAAATGCTGAATGGATATTAATGATGATTTGTTGCTTTGGTCAAAGCATCAACCATGACTCATATTGGCCACAATGAGGTGAATGATGGTTAACAAATATCATCAACCAGAAACTGATCATTACTGATGCGTGATGGTGAATCAACGGTTCATCGCCGATGATAATGTTCAATGAATCGTGATTCACAGACTGATCAGATCATAGTCATTCATGATGATAATGCTGCATACTGATGGTTGAGAGTGATGATGAATGGGTTAGTAAGCAGATTCATCACTATCAATCATCAGTATGATGTTGGAGCTTACTAACCCATTTATCATTAATGATTAAGCTAACATTAGTTGGATGATTGATAGTGAAAATGGTCGCTTGCATTTCTGATGTTGGAGCTTGAGAACCAACATTGGCCGCCTCATGGCTCCGGCAATGATTTATAGGTCGTAGCTCAGGTTGGATAATTGGTGGTTTCTCAAGTCATAGGGGTACCCCCAAATCAACCAGTTTATTGACCATTTATAGTATTAAACCAAGCATTTTTAGGGGTCCCCTATTTTGAGAAACCACCCATTAGGTTTTAGTATCAGGGACAATGAATCATTAGATTTTGGAAACTGGCTGTGATGAGTAGGTTTTGAGAACTATGGATCAACAAGACCACATTGCTGCTTGTGAGGTGAAATATCAGGGAAAATAATCATTTGTCATCAATATTTGACAGCAGGAGTTCTGTAAGAGTCAGACAGAGTCAGACTAATACCAGTGGTTGATGTGAAATGTGAAGCCTCAAAAAGATCAAATAGAATAGAATTTTGAGCATTGTAAATCAGCATTGAATTCGATCACTTTTACCCAGTACAAAAGAACCAGTAGCTAGGAATGACCATTCATCAACGGTTTGAGAATCATCTTGGCGAACAAGAAATAGGCAGAATAGTCATGACTGTTCATGAGTTTTATCGCTACTGATTGTATTTCATTGAAGGTGCCGCATGTCGTCGCCATACTGTGACCAGTTGCTACTTTGAATCACCATTTGCCAGCTCTTTGCCAGTACTCAACCAATACTTAACCAATCTACCATTTTGTTTGCCATCAGTAACCAGCCCATTCATGGCTCCACCAAGATAGGTCATCATGATGACTGATGGATCCAGGGATCCACCACTAATTGTTAAGCAACAAAAAGCTACTGTAGCAATGAATGGTAGTGGTGGATAACAATGACCTAACAACAGAGATAGATAATGATGACTACTAATGAATCCGGGAGGACTAAGTATTGTATTTATTGCGGTTATCAACTCTGAATAGCAGAGCGAGGTTCTAGCCACGGCTTTACATGGGAAACGGGGACGAGGTCCCCATCATCGGAGCTGGAAAAACAATGGTGCAGGAGCGACTTGTTTTTGAGCTGGTTTAGCTTGAAGTCAGTGCCGGCAGCACTGCTGAACAGGCTATGGTCTACATGAGCGGCATGTTCAAAAAATATGTCCTTCCATCCCAGGAAGCGAGGTATTTGACCATGGCTGCGGCAGATTTTCCATTACAGCGGCGCCGGCAGGGTGCTGGCCCAACGTTTGGCAGTTCCGTGGCGCGGATGTTTGATCCAAGTGGTTGAAAAACTACAAGCAACCATCAATGTCAGGGTTTGTAGAAGGGGGAAAATTCTACAGATCATTGTCCGAAGTGTGGAAGAGAAAAGAGCCGCCTTTTTGGAAATCAGTTGTCAGAACTTGTCAGTCGAAACTTCCAAGGATGACACACGCAAATCAAGAAGAAAAACCATTCCTTTCAGCGAAGTTTTTCACCACGCGACTTTGCACCCCGTCCGAGGTTAGTAAGACAACGACGTCACTCACCTTTCAGAAGGTTCAACCAGAGCCTGGAAGGCGACCACCCAGGTGGTCCAATCACAGCAACTCTGTGCCCTTTTCCAGGGTCCATGGCTCAGAACGCATCAGCATGGCGGCAGTTTTAGAGCAGGAGGAAGAATGGGCCCAGCCGTGTGCTTGAGGAGCGAGAGCGAACCACGAGGCAGGTGCCGCATGGTTTTCTTGGTTGCCAGCTTGTGGGCTCGGTCGGATGTGAGGGCGGCCTTCAACTCACTGTCCGCGACCAATTCGAAGAGGACCCTGGCCATCCGCTGTGCCACCGTCCAAGTTGAGACATCTGAGACATCCGCACAACTTCTGACCGCCTCGGATTCCGAAAGATGGTTTTTCACACATATCTCAGGAAAACTCTATTTCACATCAAAGCAAACTGGAAATTGCAACGCGACGCCACCACCAGCAACGCTTTTCCAGCTGCCAGGCTTGAACACTGCACAGAAATGAACCAGATTTTAGTTCAGCATTTGGACCAACCATTCGTTGAAAGCTGTTGATCATTTCTGGGTTGAACATAATCATCCGATAGTTGTTATCACTAAAATCATTTTTTAACATTGGTCACATTTGTTGCCCATGTGTTTTTACTAATCATGGTGAAGAGACTGTTATTCATGGTCATCATCAGCCTTTTTCATTCTTAGTGCCATAATCTTCCCCTCATGATTAATTAATCATGATTAGCATTATCAGGAATTCATTACAATCAAAAAAGTTAAACATCATCTTGATTAATCGTGGTGCTTAGCCGTGGTGCTTAGCGTTGTGTTTCTCACCCCCCAACTCGACACCTTGAGCCACCGAGGAAGAGTAGTCGACAAAACGAAGCGGCCAAGAAGAAACATGAGGCTCCCGGGATGAGCTGGTGGAGCTAATCAACAGATGGCTGTGGGTCAGTTCACCCTGTACCCTGTGAGTTCCCCTATCATTAACCACTATTGTTGGTTATGTTGACCTATATTCTTAATAGGGGATGAAACCCCCAACCAGATTAGGCCAGATAAGGATGCTAACTGGATAGCTTACGGAGCTTAGGAACCTCACTTGGGGCTGACTGTCTCCCTTGACTGGATCAACCATGATTCAACAACTTATGGATGAGGAACTTGTTAATGGCCAAAGATCAAAGTCAGGGAGACCTGATAGTTCATGCTCCATGGTTTCAATAACGATTTATTGGCCAGACCATGAGAATAGACCATATTCAATGATGATATTACATGATATACCGTGACACTAAAGTATGGCTGATATGGTAATGCATACTGCCATTCATGGCTGGTTGTGGTTCAGAATTCATCAGTGGTGGTTCTGCGGGGTACTTCAACTGATTATTAGCGTGTGATGGGTTGCACCAAGATGATAGGTGTAGAAAATATGCTTAACAAACCACGATCATTGACCGTTAGTGTTTGGAACTGCTAGTAGTGGTTGAGATTCAATCCACTTCCGATTATTAGTGTTTTGGGTTGCCATTAATGGTTGCTAATAGTTGGGGCTCAAAAATGGCTGATGTCATGGTCGATATGATGATTACCACTGGTGGTTTCGACGACGGTTGGTCAACTCGTCATTGCTAAAATGACTCCTGTCACGTTTGTACAGGATTGTCGCCATGACGTCTTACCCTGGATTAATGAATTCCACGGGTTTATTGGTTTGCTAATTGAGGGGCTGCCATTTGCATGGGAAGCAAAGGTTTTTGGCGGATACCCCCCATCAATCAACTGCAGGGGTTTACATATTAATCCAGGATTGGTACTATCCGACTGCCATCATCTTCGATTACCATCGTCACCGCCTTTGAAACAGAACCTACATGGGTGCCATTTTCAACAAGCACCTGGTGTTTTGGCGCATGGCTACCAGTAAGTAGCAGTCAACTGTTGGTGAAAGAATGGTTAATGTTTGGCTGATGGTTAGTCAATCCATGGATAATGATGGTTGATGGGTAGCTACTTGTTGGTTGATCGTGGCCGAATGACGGTGATTTGTGGTCAGCTACTGGTTGGCAATGATTGATAAGCAGCAAATTTGTAGGGATATAGTGTTGTCTCAAGATAGGTACCCAAAAAATTGTTGGCTAATGGTTATGAATCATTTAAGAACACAATAGGTAGACCAACCAAAATATCGATTGGTCCTTCAATCAACATATTGTAGTTGGTGAATTATGGTTGTTTGATTATTGTAGTTGGCCAATTTCTCCATAAATCATCATAATTTTCCATTGATAAAAATTCATGGTTATCTACTTAGCCATGATTTCAACTCTTGATATTGTCAATTTGCCATTATAGTCGTCTCGGCTGGTGGATAAAAACTTCGCGCCGGCGGATGGATTTTTCTCGCCGCGTCGCCGCGGTAACAGGAGGAACTGGAACGCATCCGACGAGAAGAACTGCAGAAGAAGGACGGAGCTGCACAGGTGCGGAACGCTGATCCCGAACACGATCCAAACGGTGATGGAACTGGTTGGTGGTTCAGGATGGTGGAACTGGTGGTTTCTTGAAATGGGGGACCCCGCAAATGGTTGGTTTAATACTACGAAAGGTTTGTAAAGGATGATTTATGGTTCCCCTATTTTGAGAAACACCCAACTGGTGGTTGTTAGATGCTGATTGACCGTGAAACCGGTGATTGATGCTGGTTGGTGCAGAGTCGTACCCCCTACTTAGCTGGTGAACATAACTAGGGTAACTACTAGTTATGGTAGATATTACTATAGTTAAATGGCTTATTAATTAACTGAATACGGGGGAGTACCACTATGTGGTGGGTCAGGAGGGTGAAGCCGGTGGTTGTTCGTGGTGGTTCAAAGCCTCGGTTGTTGGATGGCATTCATTTGTAATCGATGGAGGCAACCAGTATTCAGAACCTATGGCTAAGTGACAATCTCAATGCTATTGGCGGGGTAAGAAGCAATATATGGATGAGACACAATTGATCATGAACCATGATTTACGTTTGCAACACATGGATAAAATCAGTTGATGATATCACACCACCCCATAGACCTTCAATCGCCGTTGCCGCGCCAGTGACCAGTACTGCGCTTGACCAACCCGGCTTGTCGTGGGGTTATCCCGCGGCTCAACTGCCAGAGGATTGTGGTTGCTAGTAGTTGGAGGTTGTTCATTGATGGTCAGGTGATGGTCAATAGTGGTTTGCTAAGGGTTAATGTGGTAAACGACCGTTGGTCAATTGATTCGTGATGGTTAATGATTAGTGGTAAGTGATGCTTAGTCATGGATATTTGAAAATGGC
The DNA here is from genome assembly GCA_009767595.1 of Symbiodinium kawagutii. Lineage (NCBI taxonomy): Eukaryota > Dinophyceae > Suessiales > Symbiodiniaceae > Symbiodinium > Symbiodinium kawagutii. Next base: position 226,711 of record VSDK01010372.1, on the reverse strand, counting down.
AGTTATATGATTGGTACTTGCAGATGTTTTTCTTCGTTGATGGGCTCGATGGACGAGGAATTCTGGTTGCTGGAGAAGACGAATGATGGGAGTCAGAAACCAAAATCACCACCATGTTGTAACTGTACCCACGTTCTGGTTGATACGTTTGCTTGGTCAACCTGTGTTTTGTTGTCTGATGCAACGAGTATACCAACTAGTGCTAAGCAGGATAGCCGTCATCCACTAGTTGACACACTGGTTGTGAACAAAATAGCTTTTGTGTCCGAGGGTGCTAATCTCAGTTTGATCAAGCGTTGATGGACTGAGAAATCTATCAACTACGGGTATATCAATCAGCCGTGGTGCAGATCTTAGTTTGATTGACCATGATCTATCGATCAATCTTAGTTTGACTAACAATTGGATATAAACAATGGATTAGCCATTGACACGCCTTTGATGAGCTTAGCAGAACGAACAACCATTGTGTTAATAAATCGAATGATATAGCAACCCTTCACATATCAACCATCAGTTATTCACCATTAAACCATCATAAACCATATGACGCTGCTTGGTATAACCACATATATAGAACCATTTGTTACAACTATTTGGTTTATCGAAGGAAGTTTAGAAGTCTAACTTCCGACAATATGGACAACTCAGCTAGGGTAGATCGCCTACGCAGATGTGAGAAAGAAGAGATGTGAGAAAGATGAGAGTGCGAGTGCGCCAAAATGTTAGGAAAGTCGCCAAATGCTGTGTTTTGCAAGGTTTTGTGCATCATGAGGGTCCAGAAGGGTACCTCGCTAAAGCGGCGGGTGCGGACCACTGTGGCGGAAGGTGTGTGCAAAAATCGTGACAAAACCTAGGCGCGAAGCACATTTGGAAGTCAAAATCGTAAAAACATGTCAGCTTCGGAGCACTTTTGGAAGTTGCAACTTGCAAACTCGTGAAAAAACCTAGGCGCGAAGCACATTTGGAAGCCAAAATCGTAAAAACATGTCAGCTTCGGAGCACTTTTGGAAGTTGCAACTTGCAAAATCGTGAAAAAAACCTCGGCGCGAAGCACATTTGGAAGTCAAAATCGTAAAAACACTACATGTCCGGAGCACTTTTGATGA
>VSDK01010372.1:172805-218086 GCA_009767595.1 Symbiodinium kawagutii | reverse complement strand
TACTGGTATTTCTGACCCGCTATAAACTATCAACCAGCATCAAAGAGGACGCGCCCCATTTGCCCAGGAACGCGCACTTCCCACGGTTCAGAAAAACCAACCGCCTGTGGGGAAACCAGCCGCCTGCGCCCAGGGGGGCACACAGGAATTTCGGCTGGTCACTTCTGCGTCAACTGATCAATCTGTACACATAGTTGAGCCGATGTTCGTATTGCTGAAGCCTGCAGGTATCCCAGATTCAGCTCCCATGGCTCTTTGCCTGATGTCGCTGCTGGTGATGCCAACACGACGGTTGCCCACTTCTTGCCGGTTTGGCTCAAGCACGCACGGCGTAATCCGCACGGAGTACCCCGCACTGCGGCTTCATTGCGCCACTTGGCGTTTCATGGGCGCGAAGAAGGAGTGAACCTGTGCCTGTGATTTTCAGCACCGCTACGCCTTGCCTTGACCGGCTTGATTCACAGTGGTGGACGAGAAGGCCTGTCTTGCTAGACGACACCCGTGCGTGGCTCACCGACTGAAGGGCATAGACGTCTTGAACCAAGCCGGCTTGGATACAACTACCATCTAGGGATGTTGATAATGGATGACTATGGATGGAGGAATCGATAATGGATGGTAATCACAGTTATTAATGGATGGCTAATGTCGTTTGGTTAAGAATGATTGTGGCAAATTGTGGTTAATCATGGCTATGCTACTACGCTTAATTACGGCTAATAATAGGGAATACCGGTGAGATGTAACCATGTATAATCCGTTTTAGTTTTCATATAGCCAGGAAAGATGAATGATGCACGGATGATGTATGGATCAAATATGGTAGATACAACAATACTGGATAATCTCTGACTACTCGATAGAAATTGGATGGATAAGAGTAAATGATAGTTTGTTCTAAGTAGATGACAGTATGGATGACAGTATGCAAGACTTTTTGCATGACAGCAAGGATGACAGTTGACACTTTAGAGCGTCAACTCTATTTATAGCCAACGGACGATATATGGATTGCATCTGGATGACAGCATTTGATGCCAATTTCAGCTACTCAGGTGTTTCAAAAGATGGATGGTTATACATATATATTATATGATCAACACCCACGCTGTCTATCACCCTGAGAAGTCAAAAAGTTGATTCTTTACTTCATGAAATCATGTTCCACCATATTTTTCTGGTAGCCAAGCATCATATTCCTCGTGTTTGACCATCGAAATCTTTTGGCCGCTGATCGTCTGATGTCATGAGACTATTCTTCCAACCACAGCCTGTTCTGTGTCAAATTGAACCCCGGGATGTCTTCCAACCACGGGCCGGTTCACAGACGCCATTCTGAGGTTCAGGAAGTATTGGGACGCCCCTTGGCAGAGCAGTCAATGGGAGGCCGACCGTTGTGCCATTGCACCAAGAAATGGATGCTCAAGAATGGTTGACAATGGTTGTCAATGCTGAAAAATAACTTTTTGACAGTGGCAGGTCAACAACGGTTAATAAGGGTGGTCAACATATGTCTTTTCTTGTTGATAACGATACTCGTAGTTCTTCATTGTCAATTCATGTTTAATGATGGCACATGTTGGTGGACCTATGGTCGGTGATATGGTTGGTTGATGGGTTTAAAATGGTTCCTAATGGCGGATGTAATTAGTGGTGAATGATGGTTAGTAATGCTGACTAATGGTGATTGATGGTGGTAAATGCTGATTACTGTTGCCTGAGGGTGGCTGCCTGATGTTGGTCACTGTTGTTTGGTGACAGTTAGGGATGGCGAACGATTTCAGTCCAATGAATCCTTTTGCTTTTGATTTTGACCAGGGGACATGTCCTCGGTACATATATGAAGAACGATGGTAGCACATCCTAGATTTTCATTCCATTCCCCTGTTTCGGCTGAAACCGTTCTGACCATATTTTTCGAAATCGAGTATGGATTTTTTAGACATTGTAGTTAATAATTGTAAATTATTGTGGTCATATCATATTATTGATCTCAAAACTACTAAATGATATATTCGAGGCTGCTGTAACATCATGTTTTCGCTCTCAGGCCGACCGTCGTCTAGTTCTTTTGGGCCATCTGTCGCAAAAGTCAACACCTGGTCTTTATCATTGTTTAAATCAATTTTCTCCCCATCATCATCATCATCATCATCACCATCGTCATCATCATCATCACTATCATCATCATCATCATCATCATCATCATCATCATCATCATCATCATCGTCATCGTCATCGTCATCGTCATCATCATCATCATATTTTCATGTTGATCTATTTTTTGTTGATTTGTATATTTCAGACTGCCACAACATTATCTTTTTTGCTCTCGGGCCTACCGCCGTCTAGTTCTCTTGGGCCATTTGTCCAATTTTGAACTTCACACGTTGTGCTTGAGAGTGTTCAGTATGATGACATGGACCAAGGGGCGGACGATGCGTTGAACAACTCCAGGAGAGAAAACGTTTGCAAGTGAAGCTACGGTGCCTGTATGCAAATCTCCGTCACCGCCGTCGCGTTCGTCGCGCTGGTATCATCAAGCAGCGGGGAATCTCGTTTCCTCATGATGACAGGACATTGATCGAGATTGCCATTGGTGGTTCGCAGGAGGACAAAGAGGAGTCAACCGGCAAGACAAAGAGTGGAAGTGTTTATTCATTGATGAAGGAGCTCAGCAAGTCTTGCTTGTCCCCACTGCAAATGACTGGTTATCGTGTGGAAGCAACAACAGGTACCTGCGGTGGTGAAACCCATGGCTACAAACTGCCAAGACATGGGGGTTCGGGACGAAGCACAGAGACATCACAACCTACACCTCTGGCAATATCATGAAGGGGCTTGCCCAAAAGCTTCACACCGTGAAGTTCATGTCGTTCCTTCAGGGGCAGTGGAAATTCAGTGTGGGCACAGTTCACAACAAGCTCAGTGCTCGGAAGCCGTTTCTCAGTCTGGATGAGTGAGCGACATAGCGACAGCGATGGCCAGAAAAAACATGAATAATTTCAAAATCATTGAAAATTTCAACATATAAGTATTGTCCAAATTTTTGGGAGAAATAAGTAACCAAGTTTTTTCAAAAGTCATTTTCACATGCATTTCCTTTGAAAGAAACAATGATGATGTACCAACATGAGATATCTGATCCAAATACTGGTTTCGTCATGTTTCGTCCATCCATCTACCTCGGATTTATCCAACAATAGCTACTTTGACAGCATTTGTTTTACAATATAATCCCACACGAGAAGGACATAATGTCCAAATCATCCAAAAATGACATATCCCCTTATCAACCATCATAAACTAGCATCATTATCCCCATCCGTCTATCTCCGATTTTTTGTGAAATAGAATTTAACTATCGTATTATGCCCCAACGAACCATCGCATATCCCGCATGTATCCAGTTATCATCCAGCTTTATTCAACGTACTATCATGGGATCCCCGAAAACATGGCAGTTATTATCCCCCATATGAACCACCATATTTCCTATTTACATGGGATTCATGGTTGCTAAGGGATACCTGCTACCCCTCCATTTTTCCATAGGATAACCCCGTATCCCTCCGACGCGCCATGCCCTCCACACCAAGGACAACCTGAGCACCATCGTGGAGTACTGGCGCCGCTGCGCTGCTGCCACCAAGGATGAGAAGATCCGCAAAAAACACGAAGAGGACGCAGGGCGGTGCCTGTGCCCGCCGGTGAAGCCGTTGCTGCCCCACCCAGAGGTTGGAGTTGGTGATGAAGTAGCTGGCTGATATTGGCATATATTGGCCAACAGCTGGATTACTGGTAATGATAGTGTTGGTTAGTATGATTAATCCATTAAGTCATGACTAGTTGGAGAAAAGTGATCCATTGATTTGACCAACAACTAGTTCTGAATTGATGGATTATGATCACCAAACTAGCAATTTGTGATTGTGGTTGGATTTGGTTACTTGACTGGCTAGGCCTCTTGGATGTGCAGCTGGGGTTATTGCCATGGTTAGTTGCGCCCGATTTCTAGTAGCTTATATCCCATCTAACCATGGTTAATACCAAGTTACAAACTAGGGATGCACATTCGTGTAATGTGGGAGAACAACCGAGAAACACCAAGAATAGGGGATATACCAACAACGAGTGATTGAATTAATTTGTTAGTACTAACCAACCATAGGTTAATATTGACAAACAACTGAGTTTGTTCATGAAAGGTGGTACCTACTCACCATCCAATAACCTTTTTTAATAGGGAAACCAGCCAAGTACAGGGCTTCACAATTTTTGGACAAATCGAACTAGTGATTGATGAGCTGGTTGATGTTGGATAAAAGCGATAATAACCAAAAATGAGGGATAGACCAACTATGTATGGCGAGCGGGGTCAATATTAAACATCGAAAACGGGGTAGATGAACAACTGGGGTACAGGAGCCCTTGACTCACAGCCATTTTGCCAACCAGCTTGCTGTATCCAACAGAAGCTACCGTACTAGGTAGATACTGGGGAGTAACTATTGTTAGCTATCATACGACCCAGCGAACAGAGGATCATAGCTGCGAATGGGTTGCCTTGACAATGGTCGCTTTTACGATCATCGATTCATGGTTGACAAGCCCCTTCAGACTGGATCCGAGGGGATAGCGAGCGAGCTGGGGAATCTAATGAATACTTGTTGTTTAACCATCATTCTTGGCGATTCCTTCCTAATTGTTAGCCACTATCAGCGCTAATCATTCCTATAAGACCCCTTATGACGCCATTTAGCCACCATAGCCACAATAGTGACCATTTATCTAACGATCTATTTTTAGCCATTATATTGCCTTAAAGCACAATTACGAAACCATCACTATAGTCATAAAGTAATGCCCCAGTTGGAGCCGAGCTTCCCCAGCGATTTCGTGGGGCAGCTGATGCTGTGTGAGTTCACCTGCGCAACGCAAGGGGTGACCATCACGCGGATCTAAGGAGTGGGTATCCCGTCCCAAAATGATATGGATGCGTGGGTGGAATCCGTGACAAAGCTAGCGCTTTTCCGACCAGAAAGCATGTAGCTAATGATAGCCTGATAGTTCATAATTCGTGATAACAAAGCAACAATCCACCCAACAATCCTGTATTGAATATTACTTAACAATGCTTGATAATGGTAAATAGTTGATAATTGACTAGTGATAACAACCAACAAGAGCATCCAACAAAGGTCAAGACATTCTTTCGCTGCACCACGATCTCCAGCAACTCTTGCCTAGGCAACGTCATCACCCTTCAACATCTGGGCAATGCCTGGGGATAGTCTGGGGAACGCAGAGTGGTTTGCCATAAGCGTTGAGGTCTTAGTGATTGATTGTCAAGCAAAGTTTAACCCATACACCAATAAACCTTGGCTGGTGAAGAATGATTGGTTCAGAATTGTTGATTGACTGGAGCTTCAACCCCTTGTGGTGTATTGTTTTTTACCCTTACTATTGGATGGTTTGAATGCACCCCCATTGTAAGAAAGAGCCAGACCAGGCATGGTTTATCATCGATTGTTTCCCATCATCTTCTGCAATTGCTTTAATAAGATATAATTAAGCAACGTTGATCAACTTGAACCAACCTAATCAACACGATGCAATGGTTGGTGCCTAGGGTGCCTGTGACAAGAGTAGTAGATCAGATCAACAACAATAAACCCATCCCAACCAACCTATAACTATAATAAAACCATGGGAACAGTTGGCCCACCGTGGTTGATTCATTGGTGCACCGCCATGGAAGCGCTGCGGCTCCGCAGGAACTGGCCAACTTGAAACGGACCCAAGCGGCCAGCGGAACGAAGGCGCAACCAACGGTGGTGTGATGATGATGGTGTGATGATGGCTAGTGACGGTGGTTCCTGATGGTTAATGAGTGGTTGATGAATGTTGATGGTTATTCTAATAACGGTTTAAAATGGTTATATAATAGATGATGGTTGATGATGATGGTTAATTAGTGATTGATGATGGTTAATGATGATTGATGATTGTTCGGAAAAGCCAATCGGTTGTCAACAATGATGGTTGGTGATGATGAGTGATGGAATATTGGTGATGATGACTGGTAGTGGTGATCCATAGTGTCCAAATGACTGCGGACCATGTGGTTACTGCTGTTGGTGGCATGATGGGGCATTTTTTTGACGAATGAGCGGTGCAGAAGTTGGTAAGATATTTATCAAATGATGGTTGATGATAACTGGTGATGGCAGGCTGGTTGTTAAGTTTGCTAACTTATGGCTAGTGGCCAGTTCGTTTGCGATTGACGATGGCTGACAATAGCAGTTCAAAACTATTTGTATGTCAATAGTGGTTGGAAACTAAGTACAGTAGGCAGAAAAAGGTTAGTTTCTGGGTGATAAAGTGGCTCAGCGATGACCAAGAATGGTGACTAAGTTGACAATCGATGGCAGAAAACGACCGATGACCGACTACAGCAGTAGGCTGGATAATGGTCGATCCTGTTCTCAATGGACCAGTCAAGTTTGAAGAGAGTTGACCGGACCAACAACACTTGGTCATCAGTATGACAATCGTCTCTGTGATTTCTATGATTGGTTGCTGGCTTTAATTCTGTAACCATTTGGGTGTTTCTCAAAATAGGGGACCCCCTCAATCATCCATCAATAATCATTTTTACTAATAAACCAACCATTTTGGGATACCTCTATTTTGAGAAACCACCATTTGTCGCAATGGAAAAATAGATCAGATCACTGATAGCCTTGTGACGTTGCTCGTGGTGACTGGTTGGTTGGTCCAGGTCCAGGTCTGTGACTTGTGATTTGGTCTGGTCCAAAGGCCCGGCCCGGTTGCCTGTTGTGATATGCCGGTGCCGGCCAACAATAACGGTGGCAGGTTCGCATTTGACAGGCTCCTTCCCCGCCATGGCGAGCAGAGCCCTCTTGTCAATGCTCCCCTCTTGATTGCAATGCTGGACAAGATCAATCGCAAAGATTGGACGCTCAGTGTCATGAGTCACCGGGTTGCCGGAGCTGCCCGGAACCATGGATGAAGGACCACATCGTCCGGTCATGATACAACACATGCCACTGAGGCACCATCAGCAAGCCTTCCAATTTAGATTTGGAACACCGATGTTTCTTAAAACAGGTCAGGAAGATGCACCCCGTGTACTTGTTCATGACACGTGTCGTGCGGATCAGGTGGACAAAAAGACACCCGCTCGCCCGGTTTGGTATGACATACATGTGTAAGAGGCTTATTAAACATGATCAAGCCTTTGCAGAACCATTGTTCAGCTGTTCAAAGAGACACGAAGCCGTCAGGCCGGCGATTTTCCTCTTGGATTTCTTGGGGCGTCATCATCACCATTGGGGATAGCACATTCGAGCTGTGCATGATAGCAAGAAGCCAAGCAAGAAGCCAAACACTTCCATACCGCACACTCACCAACCGATCAACCCACCAGGCTGGGCGATGCATCGCTCAGGTTTCGCAACCAACCAGGTGAACAGTCGATGGTGGCTCGTTGGCTAATAAGAAAAAGTGATTACAGTAATTTATAGTTGGTCAACGAATCCTTATGAGAACAGTAGTGGATTAGTAATAATGAGAAGTTACCACCCACACTGAAACATCAATTGTTGATCATTTGACGGTTCGTGTGGGTTCATTACTGCGCATGGCAGGAATACCTTTTAGCAAACCATTAAGACAAAGGGTTCGCTGTTCACCAGTATGGGGGCGGCATTACTGAATCTCATGGTTCATCGTGCAGAGAGCCATTGAACACCAACCCCTCCTCCAATTAGTTGAAGTTTAGTCAGCTTAGCCGGGGGAAGGGCTCCACAGGGTGCCCTTTTTTCCTCCGTTTTGAGCGCGCAATTTAATAGAAGGGCGCCCGCATCCGCTTTTACCGATGACGGGCCAACCAATTTGCCACATCCGGCTACGTTCTAGTTGTCTAACGGCAATCTGTAACATTTGCTTATGGCCTAGTCATTCAACTGATAGATAAACTAAGCATCTTGATTTGTTACCTATCTTAGCCCGTTAGTCACACATTAGCTACTCGATTGTAACCAGCCGGCTCACCAGAATCACAACCCCATTTTCTATTAAACAATCAATTTCATGAGTTGTTTGTGCGAAGTATCTAGTAGATTTCGATTCTTTCATTTTTCTTAAGCATTTGTTTTGTCATGTTTTTTTCTAATATGTAGTTATACAACTTAAGGTTAGTGAATCATCCAAAGTTTACTTGTAGCACAGATAGTATTTATTTGTTTGCTTAGAGTACTTTTGGTGATAATGAGTTTAACTTCTAATGATCTACTTGTAGACCATTTGACGGGGTCTAAGCTAGTTCTGCCGCAGGGTTCTGGTCTGCAAGTTTAACCATTTTAGGTACCCAATGGCTAATATCAAGCCTCATGCCCCGCTGCCCACACCTTCGCCGAGGCAGCTGTGGAAATCTCCAATCGGATGTCTGGGCCCTCAAAGCGTCATTGTGCGACTGCCCATGGCGCGGTGAGGTTTCGATGATGTGGCTCACAGTTGCTCAATGATCAGTCTATTGGTCGCTCAATGGTTGGTTAACGGTTGGACAATGATTGTTCAATGAAGGGGTAATGGTCAGGCAATGATTGGATAATGATTGGATACTGATTGGCTAATGTTTGGATTAATGGCTGGTGATGATCGGATGAATGGCTGGTTAATGGTCGGAATAATGGTCGGAACAATGGTGGGTTAATAATCGGATACAGTAAATGGTTGGCTCATGGTTGGCTCAGAACCGGCTAACTGCTGGCCAATGATTCTTTGGTGGCTGACGATGGTCAATGATGGTTGACGGCCAGGTGATAGTGATTGTGATTCATGTTGGTCATGGTTGGCAAATGGTTGGAGTTAATGATGGGTACCGTGATGAATGGTTGATGGATGGCTGATGGTTAATGATGCGCTACTCTTAACAGCTCATCATGGAGAAGAATGAATGGCTGCAAAGGATTGGTAATGATCAGTGATTTTTCAAAGTCACTACTGGGGTCGGTATTTACAGGTGATGGTGGTTAATGGTATGGTCATTGCAAGAAGGGCGATAATGGTTGAAGACGGATTTTGCTGGCTCATTTGGTGTCAAAATGATTTTTGTAGGGGCAGGTTCAGTACATTCTTTAGCCAACCTTATCATGTTTTATCGTTTCGTTTGTCCTTTGCGCATGTTCAAGGGTTGCGATCTACTGGTATGTCGTGATTTAGCCCTTGCGTTTGCTTCGTGATGGCCGCGGTCAACCTGCGGCTTCCGCCCGGTGAGGGCATGGCTGCTCTTGGCTCCTGCGCGGGAGGTTGGAGCCTTCGTGATGTGGCAGCGCAGTTGCGCTGCGAGCCGCAAAAGTGCGAGCCGTTCCGGCCTTGGCAAAAAGAGCAATGGGTGAAATCATAGGAGATGATGATCAGCGTACCATGCCACAGCACGAGCCATTCCCGGCAGAAACGTGTGGCACGCTGTCTTCGTGTGCCGCATGTGTGGTACAGTACACAAGACCTCATCAGGCATTGGTGACAGCCCAATTTCAGAGGGCAGGATGGGTTGATGGTCTTTCACTGGCAGGAACTGGCTGAGAGGAAGTGTGTTTTGCAGCGAGTCTTGCAAAAGGCGTTGGAAATGCTGGAGACAGGCAAAAGACTCGCAGGAGAATTTAGGAGCTGAGCATCCTAGTTCACACAGCTCAGGACACAGCTGGTCGGGGGCATTCCGAGCACAGGAGCAGGAGCAATCTTCAAGACCGAAGCAGCAAGTTGCTCACCCCCAGCCATTCTCGTCCTTGGAAACTGTACGAAGAGACTGACGGAAGGGCTGCGGAAGATCTGGCAAACAACCCCCCGGCCTTCCAAGGGATAGAATTTACGCCGTAATGATCTGACTGGTTTCACAATTTTTGTGAAAATGATTTGATAATGAGTTGATGGTGGGTGATAATCATGTCATTATTCTAGTTATGGTCCTTGTATGGGACATAACCAACCACAATTTGGTAGAACCACATGATTTGTGTGTGTGATATTATTGTCCGTGTTATTGGTGGCAATTACTATTTGCAAGCTATGTTGGGCTAAGATGAGGCATTGTCAAGCACCATTCATTCTTAACTACCGGCATCATCAGTCATCATTCGTAATCATTCACCAATGGTATCACCCATCACTAGAAATCACTATGACATTCAGTTCTTTTCAACCCCGGCCCTTTATGCTCCATGTTTTGGCATCCGTACGTTTATCCAACGCTTGCAATCTACGTAAGGTCTGCTTTTGTGCCACTGATTCGATTCAAATAAGGCATCAAACATCGCCAAGCATGACCAACACTCTTCATGGTGGTTGTTTTTGACCAGCAACAACTGTCGCCAAGGACCGATTGGGTTCCCAAACAAACTGGAGATCCATTTTTAGTGATCAACCCACAGTGACCATGACCCTCGCGACCAGGGTCAACCAGGGGGCTAATCACCCAAGAGTGCCATAGAAACAAATGAATTTATTGGGGCCATTATGGTCATACAAATTAAATGAGTACCAGGATTGACTTCGCAATGTAAAACAAAGGTAGGTTTGATTCATGTCATATTACCACTTTGAATTTGATATTACCAGTTTTGATTTCAAAATGTCTAACACCATTGGTTAACGAAAGCTGCTATACTTCCACTCAGGGCAACATCCTTACAACTGAAATCTACCCCCAGTCATGGTCATGTTTAACGACGGCCATATCCCTACTCCGGGCACAACTGGAACCCAGGCACCACCCAGCACCGCTGCCCCGAGGTACAAGGCCATCTACGACTCCTTGCAGAAGTTGGTCCTGTCCTCGTGGCACGTGTGGTCGCACCAGAGCCGATCCAGTCGCAAGGAGGAAGAAGCCAAGAAGAAGTACGAAGAGGAGCGCTGCGCCGATCAGGATTGCTTGGTGGTTTTTAACATGGCTGTGGGTCAATATTAATAAACCAAATAGTGGGGAAATTCCAACAACAATAAGAGGGAAAACAATGGTGATAATTCCAAATAAATTACTGAATGAATTAGCTTTAATTAAGTGGGATTGCTCAGTGGTTTTTAACATGTATGTTCCCTAATGATTAGTAATAATTCTCAATAAATTACTGAATAAATTAGTTATGATTAAGTGGGATGGCTTGGTGGTTTTCAAGATTTTATTGTGTTGATTAGTGATTAGGAAGAAATCCAAATAAATTACTGTAGTTGATGAATAATGAATTAGTTAAATTCGGGATGGCAGAAAATCGGGATGGACGATGAACGCATATTCTTGGGATGGTTTTTAACCTTCAACCAGAGGATGGTCCCTCTCCACCCAGTCAACCTGGCCGGCTCAAAGTCGCGAATGGATGGTGAAACCCAAAGCGTGATGTTGCGGTTTTCCAGCTGAAGGTGGTTAAGCACCAGAATTATTTGTTACCTTGCTAAGAACCACCGATGCCTATTACCATCTTGTGGGTGGCTCCTTATGGTGGGCAGGGCCGCAGTTTCCTCAGGACATGGCTCGCATCAAGCGTCTGGAGATGGAGAAAGCCAACAAAGCTGCCGCAGTGGCTGGGATGAACATGTTCAAGAAGGCCAGACAAACGGCTCCGTGTCACGTAGCGAAACTGGTGAACTCACTGGTTGGTGGCTGATGGGAGCCACTGGTGAATGGATGCTGGTTGGTTGATTAACATGTTCGAGAAGGCCAGGCAAAAGGGTGACGCCATGGGCTGAAGACGGCTGTGGTCGCTGCTCATGTGGGAAGATGGTGAATGGAAAGTGGCGAGTGGGAAAATGCGACTGGGGAATGGATGATGGTTGGTTGATTCATTGGGCCATAGTGGCTGAGATTGCGATTTTTACCACGATATTGGTGATGACTCATTTGGTTTTATAGCAATTAAGGCCATTCGGTTCAATCACCATGATTGGTTCAGAAGTAACCATTGCTTCATTATGGCTTTACGATTTCTCTGCTTACCACTGCTGATGAGGCATTGTGGTGGTGGCAAGATGCAAACAATGCATGGCACAGGTGGCGTGCTGTCGAGGCAGTGAGGGAGTCTACAGGTGCGCGTGCTGGTCCTGCTGCTGGAGGATGGTGCAACAAGACAGCAGCCCTTGTGCATATCCACAAAGCTGGAGAAGAGGACTGTCTTCAGTTTGCGCTGCACAGACTGTGGAGCCACCCCAGTCCAAGAAAAGCGCTGGCAGTGTCATCAATGAAGAAGAGGTGGTGCTGCAATGTCCGAACTGCAGGATTGAGACAAGGGTGGACAGGTCGTCTCCTCCTGGCTCGAGAGAATGCAATTCCTGGAGGGTTGCCTCGTCGAGAGAGTTCGGAGGACAGGGCGGTCGGGGTGGCCGGGCCTCGTTTGGATCTTGTGGTATCCGCGCTAGGAAGGGTGCAGCCACGATTCACCTTGAGTCATCCAGCACCCGGAGCAGAGGATGCGACAGAACAAGCTGTGCAGATTCCGGTTCCGTCGGATCCCATGGTGGCCAGTGCCAAAGGTTGAGCCACCACGTGCAGCAGGCATCAACCGGGGTTACCAACCTCAGCGGCACAGAATTGGCGGGTCGCGTTGACCAACGGTGGCGGGTGGTTTCGATCATGTGAGGGTTGGAGATTTGTTTGTCAGAACAAGATGAGTTGTACGGAGCGTGGAGGTCACCCTTGTTTAACTATTAATGGTAACCCCGGATTAATAAACCCCTGGTTGATTAATTGGAGGTATCCCCTGAACGCTTTGGTTTCCCTTGAAAAATGGTAACCCCCCCGATTAATCAACCTGGGGGTTGATTAATCCTGGGTTAACATTAATCAATATTAATCAATTGTCAGGTATAGCCATGGCTACAGCTGCGAGCCAGATTACCAACGTGTTTACTTACTAGTCAATTGAAAGGTATAGTCTAACCATTGCTACGACTTATTTGATAACATCAACTTCAGAGAGCAAAACCCTCAAGTAGAACTCCCCATCTTTTGAAAGGTTCCCGATATAGTCATGCTTCTTGGGGTGAATCATGAAGCCCCTACTTGACATCTGGGGAAGCGTCATCACCATGGAACTACCATATTTGTGTTGGAAATGTCCAGAAGGACGGGCTCACATGATGGAGATGTTTAGAAATGTTTGTCGGGCCCGAATATCTACAATGATTGTATTGCCACTATGATCATGAATCCCTGGCGCTGCCGATTGACGCATAGGTGGTGATAGTGGCCTAACAACTCATAGAGAAAAGACGCAAAGAGAACCACAGACAAGCTTTGACTGGTGAATTGGTGGATGATTTCATGATCACACAATGTGTTTATGTTTCTAGCTGTTGAACCCTTACTTGCAGTAATCAACAGCAACCATCCCATATTGATTTTGTTGACCTGTTCTACACACCGGATTGCTCCAAATTATCAGCCTAAAAATGGTTTCTACACGAAAATGGATGGTTGTTTGGCTATGGCATCTCCAGTTTTGATCACCCGTATGTTCAACTCCAAAACCCATCTAGAAGCTGTATCTACCTCTGCATTTCTACCTCTGCATATCTTAATTCGTCACCACTAGCAGCCCCGACCCTACCAACTGCTACTTACTCAAGCGAGTTTCAGCCATCGACCGGCACCATCCGCAGTGACATTGTACCTACTAAGAAATATGAGCCATCACTAAAAATGCCAGCCCTCCATCATGAACTCGTAAAATTGATGATTAACTTTGCGACCATAACCGAGCCTCTTCCCAGCAGTGATACTAACCACCACTCAGCCTGTATAAACCATGGCCAAGCACCACTCATTGAACATCATCAACGCAACAACCATGCAGTTGGTGGCGCGTCCACTGCAGGTGCTTTGGGACAATGTGTCTCTTCTCCTGACTGCTTGGAAAGACATCACGAAGAATGAGATCATAAGCAGGTGGACTGTGAATCTTTGGTTGCCTGCTCCGTGATGATTTTTGAGGTTGATAACAAGGGTTCGAAGGGTTATATTATGATATTTAAAGCAATATAACAAGGGTAACAACCCTCCATGGGTATGTCCTTTCATTGGCATGATGATTGTTTCCAAACAATGGTTTTTAGTCAATTATGGCTGATAGAAAGCGTCGTTGATAACCAAATGATTCTAAGGTGATTAGTACTCATTCTCAATGGTTAATCATGGCTGATCGGAATAACTAAGTCCTGTTCAGTTCACCATGATCAATTGGTATGAATGGTGAATCACTAATGGCCAATGATGGTAAATTAATCATTGATGAACTAATGTTCACAGGTTGCTGTTTGTAACCATGATTCTTGGTGTTGGTTGATGAAAAGTGCTGTTGATAACAATGTTTGTCCAATGGTCATGTTTCAATGTTGAATAGCTGATGATGGTACGCAAAGTACATCGGTTCAAAGATGGTCGTTCTTAGCAATGGTTGTTAGATGGACTTTGCTCATGCTCAACCTTCAATGACGGTCAATAAAGAGCAGGAGTTCATTGATGTTTGTCCTTCACAGCAGTTCCTGGTCATGAAAGCAACCTGAACACTCCTGGTTTTTTCATGGCGCACCAAGATCTTACCATCAGAAACCCATGAACCATCCACCAGCAGTTGACCAACAACCAACTCCCAACAGGACGTGCCCTGCACCTTGGGCTTACAGGAAGATGGAAAAAGATATGCGTGAAAACAAGTTGCTGGTGGACAACATGAAGAAGGACCGGCCGGGGTGGAGATCGAACAACGCCAGTGGTGAGTCATGATCGATACGGTGAGTGCTAGTGGTGTTCAACCATGGTGACCTGAATAGCAGGTATTAAAATGGGTGTATTTGCAGCAGAATGGTTGACAGTAAGGGCTAGTCAAGGCCTAGTCGCGGTTCCGCCCTTGACAAAAGGGAAGCTTGACGGCACCCGACCAGGGATCGCAGCATCAAAAGCAGCGCAACTTGCTGCGATGTCAACCCCTTGATGGGTCCGTAACAGGAGAATGAAGATCAGGAGTTTGAATCCATCAGTTGTGCTGGAAAAATGAGATTCTAACACGAAGTATCAAGAGTTTATGACTGAACTATCAGGAGTGTTTGACTATCATGTCCGCCAGAGTTATGACTCTGACGTCTCATAAGAATCGAATTGAACACTTAGATGTAAAGGTCAAGGAATCTTTGCTGTCCATCAAAGTACCGAGACAAAAACTCACTTCCCGGAGTCATATGGTGTCAATCAACTCACGCCACACTTGATGCTTTTCAACTCAGCTTGGTATCACTGCCTTTGAGCCAAGCTTCCTGCCCATGGTCTACCTCCCCGTGAGATAAACATCTCAAGAACCAACAGATGAGTGGTATATCAACAAGCATAAGTAAACCAGAACAATGTGTTGATAACAAATAAAACAAAAATATCAAGTAAACCAATCCACATAATGTCAACACAAGCTTACTTAAGTAAATTCAAGCAACTCAAATTGAACATTACCCCCTGGCAAAGTAACTGGAAGCTAAAAATCACATGTTTGAACGGTAAACCACCACTATAAATGGTGGATTTTCGAGTTCTAGTTCGCCAGAAAGTAATGATTATTGGCTGGTTAAACAAGTTTAAACTATACCATTTACACTTAAACATGAATAATTAGTGGCTAAACTTTAAATTTAACAACTGATCAGCCATAATTGGTGAAACAACTACAATCAAACATTACCCTCTGGCAAACGAAACTGGAAGCCAAAACTCATCATTTTTGTATGTAAACCACCATTTTGTCGGTGAAACTATCCATTCTTAAGCCTCAAAAATTCCCCCACCATCGATGGCGAAGATCACTGCGTACCTCCAGGAGGCCACTCGCAAGCACGATCAGATTCGGGACTTGGTGGCGGCCAACATGTTCAACAAAGACAAGAAGGACACCTCTCCTGCCTGCGAAATCCAACTCTGCAGATTTGTTTGGATGTTAAACCAGTCACTTAAACTGGCTGGTGGTTTTTTTTAAGCAGGGGTGATAACAGGGGATTATAGCAATCAATAGGGGATGAATTTAGCAACAATGATTTTCTATTTTCCCATTTGCGATTATTAAGAACTGGTTGATTGACTACCATTTTTCAAAGGAGGCTGAAACCACCAACCAGTAAAGGTTGATGTGTAGTAAACTTAGATGTTCAAAGGCAATTGGTTGATGATCCAAGTGTTTGCCTTCAAGATTTGACTCATCAAATGATGAGGGGTTAGAAACGATGTTTCATTTTCAGTTTTCCTGTCGTTCTCGGTGATGATGTGCTTACATATTTGTGACTCGTGATGTTCCATTCCTATGGTGATTGAACATTTACGTTTCAGACATAGACATGTATTTGGCCGCATGTTCTCCGCACAACACCCCCTGCAGATGTGCATGCCATGCTGCTGCATGCCGCTCCTCTGCCGAGTTGCTAAGCATCCTGCGGCACCTTCAATTGGCCCTATGAACAGCTCAAAGTTATGTTGATGCCAGGGTGTTGACGCAGAGGTAGATGTTGACGCACTTGACACACCTGCAATTTCAGTTACGGATATGGCGAGCGGGGTCAGTATCGATCAACCAACTAATGGAGGATTCAGTAACAATTTTATAGGGAAAACAATGGCCAATGATGGGGAACCAGGGGTACAGGGTTTCGACCCACAGCCATATTTACACCTTTTCGTATAAGGGAGACATTTCTGTTGAGTATTTTTGTTGCATGCGACTTGCAATAGGCACAGCTGCTTTTGGCCCAGGTGGGCGAAAGGCTTTACTTCAGCCGGGTATGGGAGTCCAGCGTAAACCAGCCGTCTTTGATAGACAATTTTTTTGTCATAGTGAAATCATGGTTGTCAATTGTCAACTATCCAGATACAAAAAACTGCGGAGAATCGGACCATGAATTGCAACCATCATGGCTGTCCATCTCTCAACGGAAGGCTATGGTCAAGAAATCGTTCTGAGATACGACAAGTAACGTATGTAATGCCTCAGATTGCATGCCGTACTTTGTGTTGGTTCCATCAAGCATATATCAAACTTGACCATCCTGATAGTTAAAAACCGTCAAATCAGCCATGTCATTTCAGGTGCTAAGTAAATAAATCATATCATGCCTTGATTGAAAACCATACATGAAGTGACAAGGGTAGGCGCAAACTTCTGATCTTTACGTAGTGTAGTCAGCGGATAATCTCGCTATCTCATACTTGCTAGTCGTAGTGAGACATAGTGACTTGTAGCTTGTCTTGTGGACCATTCTGAATGGAATAGCCATGACTAGTCTTAGTTTTAGCTGTTGCTCCTGCCGAAATGACCATTTAACTAACCATTTATATAACCGTAGTTACTACCGTTGGTTTACTGCAGGTCAAACAAAAATTGTCAACTACTAATCTAGAATAAATATTTACGGTGTATAGCCAGACACATTTTTTTCTTTCACCACATTGTCATGGTGTATATACTATGCACTATTCGCAGTTGGAACTTCAACAACTGTTGGTACATGAAGCATGCATCAAAAAGCAATGTTCGATGGTTATCAAAATAACCATGCCATGGCAATTAACAAAACATTACAGCATATGTTAGCTAGTACAATAGAATCACTAATTTCATCATATGTGCTTCATTGTGTGGCTGTAACAAGGGATTTCACCGATATTTCACCACTATATTCAAGCCACCATATTCCCATCTAGCGATTTATCATCGATGAAAGCCGTACATATCAGCAGCATTACCGGCCGTTTCCACCCGCACCCGTCAGCCTTGCACCGCTCCAGGAAGTTCTGAGTGATGCCTTTGGGAAGTGGGTCATTGGTTGGAGGCAGCACTGCTAATGTTGCGCCCTGTAAGGGTCATAGTGGTAGCCATTGTCCTGGTATGGTTGGTGGTTTTATCCAATGGTTATAGCCACATAGGGGTTAATAAGCCACCAAAACTATGGTCAAACCTGGTTGGTGGTTTGAAACGCGGCCGGGTGTGTGTGTGTGTGTGTGTGCTGAGACAAGACCGCTGGTGGTTTGAAACATGTTTGATCTTCACTAACAATTCTTAACAAATGGTTGGTTGACTAATATGTTTCATTGGAGTTCAAACCACCAATCAGTAAGATGTATAGTTATATAGCTGTGGGTTTAATGGTCGATATATGGTTATGACTTTGGTTCTGATAGTTGATATATGGTTATAACTATGGTTATATTGGCTGATTGGCTGCTGGATTGATGGTTCATGATGGTGAATTGATGCCTGGCTGGTGGGGCCGCCGCCCTAAGTTATTGTATCCCGTTGCCGAAAAAAGGGGAGGCCAGGCCAGGAGCGGCTCGTGGCAGAGGCCACCAGGAGTTGGTTGTAGGTTGATTTGATTCTGATTAGATTATCAACCTACAACCAACTCATGAACAATTAGAATCAATTGATTAGTTGATTACCTATGTAGGTTGATTAACAATTGGTTGTTGGTTGTAGGTTATAACCTACATGTGGTTGATTTAGTGATGTAATTCATTGGTACTTTAACTTATTGGTAAGAATTATAGTCAATTAGTGATGTAGTTGATTGATACTGCAGTTGATTCATCAATATAATCAACTGATCAGTGAATTATTGATGTAGTTGATTAATAATGTAATTAGTTGGTGATTTAATTGATTGGTAATATGTTGGTTTCACTAGCTAATAATTATATAGTTATCACTAGTTACACCGCTGATATAATTAGGGTTAATTAGTGGTGTAATTAGTTGATTGGGAAAGTTTGGTTTCACCGGCTGATTGTCATGATCGGACGGAATGTTTGGTGATTGTCGTTTGGAATCATTGAGGGGGGGTTAATGACGAGATGGCTGTTCACCAATTGCGAACTGGTTACTCTAGGTTATCCAGTGAAACCAATCGATTCACAGTGTTTTGCTATTGGTCACCATTGTAGCCACCAGGGCGACAGTTTGTCAACTGTCGGATCCCAAGCGATGGATCAAAGTGAGATCTGAGCGCTTGCGTTTGGTTTTTCAGGCATCGGTTCAAATGGAGGTTTTTCAAAATAGAGGTACCCCAAAATGGTTGGTTTATTAATGAAAATGATTATTAATGGATGATTTAGGGGTACCCCTATTTTCAGAAACCACCAAATGGAGGTTTCTCAAAATATTGGGATGAATAGGGATTATATTGGTCAAAAGGGA
Source organism: Symbiodinium kawagutii (assembly GCA_009767595.1). Classification (NCBI taxonomy): domain Eukaryota; class Dinophyceae; order Suessiales; family Symbiodiniaceae; genus Symbiodinium; species Symbiodinium kawagutii. Next base: position 198,848 of record VSDK01010372.1, on the reverse strand, counting down.
TTCATTGAAAGGGGATAACTACCAATAATCATGGTGAAGCAACTACTAGTTGGAGTTTTTTCAAAACAGGGAATCCCTAAAAATGGTTGGTTTATGAATAGAAATGGTCAATAAACTGGATGATTTGGGGGCAATTTGGGGGATCCTCTTTTTCGAGAGACACAAAAATGAATGTGTGTTTTCCCGTCACGCAACGAATAGTTGAGATAGCAACTGATCTCACATAGCAAGCAACTCAAGCTGGTCAGCTAGCATCTTCCCTTTCTAAAGACATAGAGTTTATCATCCATTTCTCCTAGTAATATGATCCATTTATCCGATATCACCATCCATTGATATCCATTGTACCATATAGACATCATCCATGAATCCTATGCATCAGCTTCCCAGTCACTGCTGGTAGGCCCGGGACCCGGGACCCTGAGGCATTCTTCGTCGCGCCAGGCAGACGGTGTTGGAGAGGCAGCAGAACGCTGAGAAGGTGCAGCTGAAGGATCAGATGGACAAGATGAAGCGAGCAGAAGATGAAGCGCTGGCAGCACAACGGGACGCCTTTTGCAGGGGCCCGTGCCTTCAAGCTGGTGAATGGTTGATTTTTAGGGAGGATCAGAAATGGTAATGATTGACAGTAGATATGTTTGTTGAAAGGCTGGTGAATGGTTAAGAAATCGTAATGATTGGGGGATGAGAAAGTTGATAATTGATGATAGATATGTTTGCTGAAAGGCTGGTGAATGGTTAATAACAGATGGTTGAAATCATAGAGGATCATAGCTATTGATACCCAGTGGATAAGAACTATTAAATCTGCAGCTGCAATCTGACATGCGCGACCTCTACAAGGCGGTGGAAAAGCATCCTGAGGACTTTCAAGCCTGGAGGTTTTGTACCAGACGTTTTGTTGGGAAAGCGTTGGAATTGGATGATTTGAAACAATATGTGGGTGTCCTATCTGTTGATCGTGCGGTCAATCATTTGTAGGGTTTTGCTGTAACCATTGTGGACACATGTTCGTTAAAAGTAAAAACGAAGCGAGTACAAGATTGACGGTGAAAAAATAAATGTCAGTGTGTTGGATAGTGACAAGAAGAGCAACGAAAATCTAAGGGATAACGGTGCTTTGAACCTACTGACAAGTACATGATGTTGCAGCTGATGACAACGATGATAACCATGAGAATCAGCATGCTGATTGCCTCAATGAAGGTATGGCTGATGGTGGCCAATGATGGTTGATACATTTGATGATTATTTGGCAATGGATAATAGCTCATGGCTCATAGAACTTAATTCACGATTGGGGGCTGGCCCCGGGCCGGGTGGAGGAGGACAGAGACATCACAGATTTCGATGAGGAAGCGCACGGCGACGTCGAAACGTCTCGGACCAGAGTTCTCACACGGCCGGTCGTCGGCTTGGCGCCTCGGGTGCTGGCAACATGAAACGCGAACGAGAAATCGCCAGGGGACCGGCGCGTCAGGCAGAGCCGCCTGCTGTGGGGAAGCCTCGCGGAGGGACGGTGGCTCGAACAGCTTTTTGGAGCGGCACTGAGGAGGAGCGCCCTGGGTCCTTGCTGCGAGTTGTCGCATAACTTGATGCTCCGTGGCCGTTTGCAGCCATTATTGACGGCAAGCAGTGCGCGTCACTGAAGCTCGGCATGGTTGGGACTGATGGTCTGGGGTCACATACTTGGACGATTTATCATCCGAAAGACCTTCTACTGTTGGGAATTCGAGGAGGCTTGGCAGTTCAGTTGGAGCCCCTGCTGCTTGTGTTCGGTTCATGGCAGGGACAGCAGGGAGACTTTCGAACGGACAGAACGGTGCAATCGAGCGATGACGGTCATCTACTGCATGATTTCTCAAGTTTTCTGTGAGGCATCCGGATATCCGAGCATGCCACCGAGGATGATTGCAATGTTGGTCATGGCCATCACAAATGGTATTGATAATCATGGGGCACCACCAAGCTCCAGGTTGGCGGAGAAGTCCACCGAATTGCTCAGGTTCTTTTCTTGGGACCAACCATCATCAAGTCCGGATGTAAGATGGCTATGGGTCAAGCAGTTAACCAACCAACTAGTGGGGGACAATCACCAGCAATAGGGAAAACGATGGTTAATGATAGGGGGACCAGGGGGACTAAGGGTGAACTGACCCACATTGATGAGCGCACCAGTCAACTCTTTTTCAGTTGCCTCTGAACATGGTATAATCACTGGCTGGTGGTTTTAAACATTTTTTACTTTCCCCAGTAACCACTAGCATATTCATAGGGGTTGAAACCACCAACCAGAGAATGATCATTATCAATCACTATAAACATATTTAACCATTATTAACCACTAGTCAACCATGGGTTGAAACCACCAATCAGACTATGTTTTCTCTCTTTCATGTCAAAAATGCCCGTTCAGTTTCATATGCAACGGTCAACTTGGTTTCGCCTCTGCTTGGTGCGAAAGTGCGAAGAACCACCGGCGTGCCGATCATTGCACCATCATTAGCTACGGTGGCCCGTTACTTAATGAATGCCAACCACTGTGAATAACGATGGTAAATGTTGATTGTGAATTACCCTGATTCAACAATCTCATATTCAACAATGATGGCAGCGATAATGGTGATGATTGACCCTCTCTGTTTATAAACCATAGGTCATTGGTAAGTTTTCTGAATTAATCACTAAATTAGATATCTTTGCAATGACCATCATCAACCATCTTTAGAATCTCCTGTGCATTTTTGCGTCCCAGCCCTTATGGGTCATTGACCGTCACCATTATTTACATTCACCAGCGGCCACCTGCGCAATTTGCAGTTGCCCGGCACCAAAGGCATCATGACATCATCTATAAGCTGACTGTGAACTGGTGTGGCGGGTTGTGTGGAGGGATGGTTGGTCCAGTGAAAATTGCTAATTGATGGCTGCTCAATGGCTGTCACCATGTTCATTTTCCCCAATCTTTGAGATGAGTATTCCCGTTGACAAACTTGTGAGACGGGTTGAAATCACCAGCCCGATACGGTAATCATTGATGATTATCGGCGACAAGTAGCCATCACGTCATTGAAAAAACCAGTTGTTTGTTTTTGTTGCCTGAAATCCCCTACTATCAACAAGCGGCTGTTAAATCACACTTGATTCAGCACTTGTTGGCTCCACAACCCATCACCAGTGGACGCTGCCATATCGGAACAGCCTTGCCCCCGCGCCACCGTTGCTGACCAAGCCGAGGAGAAGAAGCAGAGGATGAAAAACCTCATGGTTTCGCAGTTCAGCAGCACAGGAGAGCCGCCGCTTCGTCGCTGCCTCGCTACCTTTTGGTAACCTGGGAAGTCATTATTTTTGGATAGGTAAAACAGCTATAAGTGCTCGACACTGCTATGGAAAAACATGTTTTTTTTAATAGGAAACCCTGGGAAACCAAATAGTTATTCTGGTGGAAATTTCGGTGCCAGAACAGTGTACCAAAGGCTACTTGGTGTTTCCCTGTGCAAACTCAGTGGTGTTCCAATGCTTCCCTCTTAGTTTGGCATCCACCATCATCACCCTTCAGCATAAAATTGGTGTGGTTGCTGATCGTCCATCAGCTAACCTTTGAGTATGTTTACAGATCAGACCTTTGCCCTTTGGTAAACTGACCTGGCAATGGAAAATCAAGCAGTTTGCAGCTGCTTTGGAGGGTTTCCATGGGTTTCCATCAAAATATTTCCATTGCCAGGTATATGTACACAACATTACGCTACCAAAGGGCACCATTTACAGACCCCCAAATGGCGCATTGAAAACGCAGGAAGCCAAGGGGCCCAACCAATCCTCCCCAGCCCCAGTCTCCACCGGTGCTGGGCGGTTCGTGATCGAACTGCGCCAGGAAACAAAGCCTTGCTCCATATTTGTGTGACTCGGTCCAGCCATGAAGCCGGGCGCCACTCTATCAATGACCCCATTGGAGGACACGAGTGATGGTAGTGATGCATATGGGTACCAACCAATAGCCATTGAAAATCAACATGCTTATTATATGTGACAAATCTTGCGCTTTGAAATGGTGAATCAAACCGCTGGTTGTTGATGTCCCCGTTGATGGTCGGCACAGACAAACAAGAAGCGACTGCAGCCAATCGCTGGTTGATGCAGGTTCGCTTGTTGACCTCTTAAGGCCATGACTAGCTCACAGGGGATGGTGACGCCAGACCACCCAAATGGAGATCACTCCAAAGCCAGCTTGGGAATCCCAGAGTTATGGTTGATTATTGATGGTTAACAATGGTTGTTAACAATGGGATCATAAGCTATGATAAGGGAGACGAGAACTATCATGGTTGGTATTGCTATAAATGTGGATAAACTGGATGATTTGGGGATACCCCCATTTTAAGAAACCACCAAATGTTGAATCAAGATGCAATGCTGTGACTATCCACAGTTTGAACTTGGCAGTGTAGCTCTGCTAGATGGAAATGCGGTGGCACTCTAGGAAATGACCTGGCTATATCATGAGTTGAAATGGGGCTCTGGCTGACAAAGACTTGGTTCCACAGCAAGTAACCACGTCGCGGATGACAATAAGGCGTGGTTGCTCTGTAGCCAGGATGGAAACCAAATGTCGCCACCAACCACTGACAGCAGTCGTTTCCAATTACGAAGTCTGACTGGGCCAACGTCAACAATGCACCAACAAACACGATCGCAACTCAAAAGGGTCATGAGATGTCATGAGTGTCATCTTTTTTGAGTTGGTCACTTTGATGGAAATATCATGGCGCATCATGACTCATGACGTATCCCTTCCCCAATTATAAAACATCTTCCAGTGATGAGACTGGATTTGTGCACATGTGGCAATTAAAACCGAGGCGGCTCATGATGGCTGTTTATCAGAGAACAAGGCATTTTCAATGGCACATATCCCTACCTCATTACATCATCACTGCTGCGGTAAATTGAGCCAGTTGATGATTGTTGTTCTTGCCGTTGGGCCAAACATGTCCGTAGGTTCACACCGCGACCATCCAGCTCGAAGAAAGGGATGCCATGCCTATCCCCAGGGGTTGTTGTCGGGGGTGCGCCATATCATATCGGCAAGGAAGGCGCAAAACAGCAAGTGATGTTGCCATTTGCCTTAAGAAGATGGAAATGCAGCCGATTAAACCAAGGAATGCACTGCATCTCTTGTGTCACAAGAGTTTTGGCCACAAAAGTATATAAAGCGATTCTTGCTAATAATGCATACCTGCCATAGAGCAACCCCAACGAATACGTCTACCATGAGATATCAGACTTCGGCAGCAAGACATTCCATTGCCCGCAGGTAAATGATTCGCATACCGGGGAAAATGGGATAGATTTGAAGTGTGCAGGTAGTTGTGCGCTGGTGGCTTGTCATACTCCACCAAAGTCATTGGCAATATGGTGCTTTCTTAAGACACGGAACCCCAAATGATCCAATATTAACCATTGTTGTTGATACACTATCCATTGTTGATAAATCCCCTATTGTTGGCGATAATCGCCTGGTTAATAACCATTGTTCACCATTGATAAACCATAACTTTGGGGTCCCCAAGCTGACTTGAGAAACCGTCAAAAATCGAGCGGTTGCATGGTACAATTTGGGACCGTCACGTACCTGTAGCGTCCTGTGGCGCTTTTTGTTTGCTTCCGGGGTCGTGGGAAGGATGGGGAGAGTAGTACACTCCGGTAATTTAACATGGCAATGGAAAACTAGCTGGTGATTCTCAGGGGTATCCCTAAATCCCTTTAAAGGTGGAGCTAAAGAGCTACAGGGAGTGGTGAAACCAGATGGTGGAAAATCAGCATACTTTATGGAGAAACCCTCGGAAATGATCCATTTATGATAGGTTAATGATAGGGGATGATAGCCAATTTCCTGGCAATGGAAAATCAGCATACTTTATGGAGAAACCCTGGGTAATGATCCATTTATGGTGGATGTTCCATTGCCATGTTAAATCACCAGAGGGTATGATGAATGCACAAGCTGTCATGCACCAATGGCGCCCTGATATTGGTTGCTCATGAAATATAGCCTGGAACATCGCGGTAACCCAATCACCAGCAACCAAGCGGTTCAACCCAGCCATCAAGCAACCATCAGCCCTTCGCAAATCAATCTGAGTTTACAACTTGGACACATCGAAATACAGCAGATAGTGGCAGCTGATGCTTGGCTCACGGCTCATGGTTCCTTAGAATCTCCAGCTTTCCCCGGCAACAGCAACTGCTGAGGTGAACAACTGGCGCCTGGTCTGGGAAGCGTCGAAAGTGGAGAAGCAGCAGCAACAAGCCGTGCAAGAACTCACCGGTAAGCTCAGGTTGGGCTGGGAGGAAGCGAGGCCAGGAGTGGCACCCAGGAGTGGCCCTTCAGCAAATGGTAGGTTATCAGGTGCGTGAACTCAGTATTTGTTACCAGAAGCGGTGATGATTTTTTGGGGATGTTAGCTCGTCGTGGGCACGAGCTGGGTGGGAAGATTCTGAGTCCAAACAGATGCTAGAAGATGGTTCTTCAGGTACTCAGCCAACCAAGAAGATATGTTTGTAGGAAGCCGTGATGACGTTTGGACGGGCTCAACGAATCTTGTGAAATACATGAGCGTAACATGGAATGTACTGACCCTTGACCATCCCACAATGACAAGGCGTTCGTCACTATCAGTTGAACTTATTTTGGATCTATCTAGGACGTTTTGTCGTGATCAGGTGCGTATGCATGTACATCTTGTGTGCTATATTATATGTTTGATTTTGTTTTTGTCATTTATGCGAAAAAATGATTTTGCAAGATATGGATACAGATATATACTTTTTTGGTTGTATGGAATGTCCATAATTGAACGGTTTGCCCCCAAGCATACTCACAAGATTGAAATTTTGAAGGGAAAATCCGTTTCTTTCAAGGAGGCCGACCATTTTTAGATTGTCCCATCTGGATGGTTTTGACCTTGCTGATAATGGCGAATAATATCAGCGATGGCTTGAGAATTTGTCGGGAGACAATCGTTGAAGGGATGTCAACAAGGGATGCCCAACATCTAACATGTCACTCACAATACTTTCAACCATGTTTTCAACGACATAGATATCTGAACCAGCCATTGTGCACCAAACCAGATATTACACACGAACATGTGTGATATTACCCAATCAATGACGTGAGCCAATCAAAAAGTCAACAACACTGATACAGTTCCTTTACTCCCATCGGTTGGTCGTCACAATGCCAGTGATGGAGAGGTTATCCCGCACCACTCAGTTCACCAGCGTTAATCACCATTTAAAATTGTTTTTCCATTGCTCGGCCACAGTTCTTGCTCAATAGCAATTATGGTCAGAAAAATTACCCGCTATCATGGACCGCTGCGGGCAATTATCAATTGTATTCTTGATTGACCCATGGTTCTGGCAAGGCTCAAACCAAGTGGTGTAGAAATATGTCAACATTGTCAACCAATGCGCCACCGGTTCTTTTCAACAGTTGCACATATAACTGCCATCAAAGCGGATGACATCGGGCGGTTGGTGAATCAGCATCGACCTCGCGGAGATCGAAGAATCTTCGGACACTTCGCCTTCGGCTCCACTGTGACCGCGCAAGACAGGCATGTCACAGTTCACTTTCACAGGAATACCCTGCTACGCCTACGACGCGCAGCCCACTGCGCTCCACACCCTGCCCACTGCACTCCACACCCTGCCCACTTCACTGTTTGGAGCTGCACTCCACACTCTCCAAGCTGGGCAGGCGGCCCAGCTGCGCAGCCGAACGGCGGATCGATCGATCCGATGTCTCGGCGCAGATCATGGCAGTTGCATCGTGCACTGCTCACCGTGCTGAAGGATGCCGTGGAGTTTTGGAAAGCGCAGCAGATGATTAATGGATCAATACTGTTTCATTATGGTGGTTAATGATGGGCTAGTGGTTGGTATTGTGATGGTTAATAATGGTTGGATGGAAGAAAGCCGTACTCTCCGTGAGTTATGGAAAGGACCCTGCTCACCCTTCGCAGCGGCGGCAGACAATGAAGAGGGCAGGTTGATAAGCAACCGTTAACGACCATTACCAATGATGCTTAATTGATGATAGTTATGACAAGCCCATGACAAGCCGACAGAATAGACCCTTACTGAACCATCTGAGTAGATCCTGTTCGCCACCCCAAGCACCCACATGTTTCATGTGGCGATGATTTACGGGTATCCAATGGCATCCAGGCGAGCAGAAACCGCCACGTTTTGTTGGTGGCCTAACATCATCGTTGATCAATCGCCGTTTCTTGTTTACCATTGCCATCCTGGTTGATGGTTTGATTGACATGTTTTATTTTCACCACCAGCTATTAACAAATGGTCCGTTTACGAGCATATATTTTTTAGGGGTGGTTCAACCACCAACCAGCATCAGTTGCTTGGTTGCTTCATACCTCCGCAGAAACAATTGCTAGGGGACCGCTGTCAAAAAATCCACAGGGCCATTGCCGGCTACTAGTATTGCTGGGTCGCCAACCAGTCTCAAGCATTCTTTCCCATTCTTCATTGTGTTTCCTCCAGTCGCTCTTAACCATGAATTACCATAATGAGCTATGGCTAACCATTATTCACAAGGATGACCGGATGACAATTCTTTTTTAGTGAGCAACCAATACTACGTGAACACTGGTCAAACAATTTAAGCATGAATGCCCACCCCCTTGGACCATTCAAAAAACCATCGACTAGCCCGCAAATAATCCACACTTAACTGTGAAACAAACTGTGCTAATGTCTGTCAAATAAAATTTGCTACCATTGACAAATCTTGAAAATGGAAGTGAAGAGTTCATCTAAATTTAAAGCCAGTCGCCTTTAGTGAGCATTCATCAACCAACAAATACCACGGCAAGCAGCTCTGCAAGCAGCTCGGCAAGCAGCACGGCAAGCAGCACAGCAAGCAGCACGGTTGCACCGTACAGCACGGCGTCAGGCAGATGGATAAAGACACCAACGACTTTGTGAACCGAACCAAGGCAGCGGGCGAATACTGGGGGCGTGGGTGTTCAGTGCCAATGTTTGTTTGAATGATTCGTCATTGGGTACATCAACGCCTAAAACCAGAGATAACCTAAGATAATATCCATGCCCAGGATAATCAACAGGGATGATAGAGATATAACTAGGGAAAAGATGGCTAAATACCAGGGATAGTAGAGATATACCCAGCAATAACAAGCAATGGCCCGTAATTGTGATGCCGGTGTATCAATGACTAACAATGGTGGTGAAACAATGGTTACAGGGATGGTTAATCAATGATCACTCCATGGGAACCATTTTTCGTGGGTTAATCAAAGATGGGATGATCTTCGACCATGTTCAACCGTTATTAATTACAGTTTGAAAGTTCTCGAAAGAGTGCTCAACTACGCTGGCCAGAAACGGTTTTCCATAGTGACCATGACCTGAAAGTAGAATTTGGCAATTGGCCCATTGATAGTTTTGGGCAACGGCTGATAACCTCTGCAATAAGTGTCAGTAGTTGCAATAATCAATGCCGTAGTCCATGAATATATTTGACCATTTGGCGATGTTGTTTATTTTCATGATTGTAAAGCATATGATTAAACCATGTGATTTAACCAGTTACAGTAAATTCGACAATAGTTGCATCATCAAGTGTTTTCATGATGATGGTGAACAATATTACGATCTATTGTGTTGTTGTTGTTCACTGTCGTGAATTTGTTGTGTTGCTGTTGCTCACTATCATCATGATCAAGCGTCACTATCAGCTGATGATGGCTAGGGTGACTGCATATCATCAGTTGGTTTGCTGGTCATTACCATGTGGCTACGGGTCAATATGCACAATCAACACTGGGAATGATAATCTATAATGATAGCTCGAATACAATGCTAATGATGGCACACTGGGGGTACAGGGCTTTAACCCACAGGCATGTGTGTTAATCTTTTTTATTTAAGATACCTTTTTTCTTTGGCATTGACAACTACAGCCACGGCCACTACTAGCTACGATTTGCTGATATTTGTTGGTTGCGGTGGTGACGCTGCACAAAACCAATATCAATAATTGTCAACCGTTTTCCTCAATCATTGCTGACCATCATTGTCCATGATCATTGCCAGTTTTGTTTGTTGATCAATTTGCTGAACCAGCCAATAGCGGGTATTGACCATAATCGTCCACCAATGATCGCTGTTATCTTTATAGTGTTCACACAGCAATGGTTACTCATGTTTAAACTTCTAGCCATGATCATCAATCAATACCATTAACAACCATTAGCCATCGTTAACCATTGCTATCATAGCCATTGCTATTGGCCATATCATGAATGATTAAATGGTGGCTTCTCAAGTCATAGGGATACCCCCCGTAACCATCCAGTCTATTAATCATTTAAAAGAATAAGCCAACCAGTATAGTTGGTATATCCCCATTATTGCTGATGATTCCCTTGTTAGTTACCGTTGTTGACCATTCTTAATAACAAATTAGGGATTCCCAAACTGGCTTGAGAGACACCCAAATGACCAGCCAGTCAGCCATCGCCAGTCCACCATCAGACATTGCTGACCCCCATCAGCTTCCGTCACAGGACAAGTTGGGCAAAGCCTTCTATGGCCGCTTGGCACGTGAAAGCGGCACGCCCATGATCTCGCCGAGCGGACAGCAGTCACGGTTTACCATGGCCACTAAGTAATCACTGTGGCCCTCATCATCTACCGTAGTTGTTGGTTATGACATGGCCACACCCCGCCACCTGACAACACGGGCATGTGTTACGAGTGTTTGTGGTGGCACGATACTCGGGATTGACCATCATGACGTGGATTCAGCCTGGTTTGATGAGAGAAAGCAGCTAAGAAGGTTATTTTCAAGAATGGTCCACAACAGCTGCTTGCAATTGTCAGTGGCAATCCTCGAGTTGACTCCAATTGTATTATTATGGGTGGTTGATGCTTCGTACCCATTGAGTCTGTGAAAGTCACAATTGGCTCATGGAGTTAGCACTCAATATTGATAAGTATACTTCATGATTGCATATCAATGGCCAACTGTTAAAACTGTTTACGTTGTTGTTCATTTATGCGTTGATCTATCACGCATGCTATGACAGTAATCAAGCATGCCACCCTGTCATACTGACTTTTCACCAGTTGTCGATTTCTCCCTGGGGCCTGGGACGGCTACTGTGGACGAACCATACACAATCAATGGGACCATAAAGGGATGCGTGCTGTGGGAAGCTTGTTGGTTCTGCCGCTTACCCTAACAATCATAGGATCATCGACAGTTGATAATGCTGAACATTGGCCAGTTGGTATTGCAGTTGTTGATCATGTTGCGCTGCAATCGTGGGCCAATGGGGCTAGCATGGCTGAGTAGTTGGTATGAACAGCATGTTAACGGTCAATTCCAGTCAGTCAACTAATTCACCATCAACATGGTGTTCATACCAACTGCCACTTAATGTTAATGGTCAGTTAATGGGTTACAATGGGTACAACGATCCAATGACTAGTCAGTTAATGAGGTTAGTAGTCATGGTCAATTCTTCGCAGCTTCTCCGCTGCGGCGCAGCGCTGGAAGTGGCAATTGGTCAGTCGATCATGGTGGAGAATGGCGGACTATCCAAAGGTCAGTTTTATAATAGGGGATTATAAACAGCAGTAATGATTGAGCAACTACTGGTTGCTGGTTTAATTGACATGTTTTATTTTTACCAGTACTGACAAATCGTTGGCTGATGGGCAAATATGTTCAGGATGGCTTTTAACCACCAACCAGATACTTAGGATCATTTGACAATTGGTAGCCTTTGTTTCCAGTTGGATCAAAGTACATCCTTGTGCTTTTGTTACCCCGCTGTATCAACCAGCAGTTGTTCAAAACCAATCGAATGATTTCTCCAAGAACCATTTGGTACTTTCTTAAAATAGGGAAACCCCAAGTGATGGTTGGTTTACTACTATAAATGGTTGGCATGGGATGATTTGGGGAACCCTATTCTAAGAAACCACCATCTGATTGCTGTCAAAGGCCCCTCAGCAAATCAACAGCTCAGCTTTTCCTTCGCCGGTCTCACGAGTTACCGCTGCTTCAGCGACAACTTTCACCATCACAAGTGCTGGTAACGATCACGTTGCTGATTAAGGATCACATTGCTGGTCAAGATGCATTGTTGAAGCATCCAACCATCTTCAAGCATAGTATCAACCATATTGTAACCTATTAGCCCGTATCAACCATGAATAGAGATTAACTCACCATCCTCACCATGGTTGCCACTGGGGTTGGTTACTTACTATAAATCAACGACCAATATCCATTAACAACCATTATCAACCATCATTAAACATATTATTCACCATTCCCAACCATTCTCGACCATAAGTAACCATTCTCAAGCATGCTTAACCATCAATAAGCATCATAAACCCTTATGAACCATGCTTCTAACCCGTACTAACCATGCGCTTAACCCAGCTGTTACCCATCGAGCTTATCCTATGGTGGACCCCGGGGCAACGGCGGAAACGGTGGAGCCACAGGTCGTCAGCGCACGGACCTGTTGTCCATGGTGGTCACTGCCTGGCGTCAAGACACCAAGGCGGGCACCGTTCGGATGCGGCCACGGCAGGGCTTTTATGGGTCGGGGATGAAGTGGGGATCAGCCAGGTTTTTCATAAATAAGGTATCATAACATAATGGTCATTCAATGACATTAACCATTGGCATATCCATCAGTCATTGCTTATAATTACTGGATGGCTTATACCCACGAATTCTTAGGTTTTGAGTGTTTTTAGGATATGATTGATTTACCATATAGCCACTAAAGCCGTTAGACTTTTAGCAAGGGATCTAACAGCCACCAAGATAAATAAGGTATCATAACAGGGTTAATGGCTAATGGTTAATATTCAGGTAATAGTGACACCCAAGGTGATAGTGACAACCAGTGGGTTTCATTCATTGGGTATCCGGCAGTGGTTAATGATTTTGACCCCTTACTGGGGTTCATCATTAAGGGGGTGAGAAACATCATTAACAGGGGTTCATAACAGGCTTAACCAACAATAATTCCAGTGGATCAGATTATTGTATGATATTCTGAGGGGTCATAGCGGATAAGGGGATCAACTTGTGGTTGATAATAATGTTATAGATACAGATACTGATCATGGTCATTCCTATCGTTATACCTATAATATCAGTACAGATATTGTAGGGGATCAACTTGTGGTCAATCATCATGGTTTAGTAATATGATGGGTCAGCCTATGATCATGGTTTATAATGATCATAGTGGTTAATACTAGGGGATCAACTTGTGGTTTTTATAGGGTTAGTAAAAGGGATAACCAGTATTGTTGGCTACCATTATGTTTATATCAGGGGATTGACTTGTGGCTAATAGGGGATCATAAGCAACAATGGTGAAACAACGACCAGTCAGTGGTTTGATCATGGTTTTAAAGGGGATCAACTTGTTGTTAATAATAGGGGATAGTAACCAACAATAGTGGTGAAGTTCAACCACTGGCTTGTTTTTTTTAACAAGGATAAGGCGATGATTCATGGGTTTTGACAGGTTTTTTAGGGAAATTTGAGCGGATTAACTTGTGGTTAGTGGATGAACAACAAACAATAGTAGGGAAAACAGTAGTCAATGATGGCTAATCACGGTTTTATGGTGGTTTCAATCATTTCAAACTAGCCATGATGGCTGATGATCCATGGGTTCTAACAGGTTTTGTAGGAAATCTTTAGGGGATTCACTGGTGATTCGGGGATGACCCGTAGGGTGATGACCATCATGTGTTTGACTTCAGGATTTGTTTTGTATCAAAATAGCTACTCATGGTTCTTGATGAGGAAAAAATTGGCAGAACTGTCGGGTGCAATGCGGGTGCCGGCGCTTTCCACCAGCAGCCCTCGTTGTTGGTTTCTTCACTTAACTGTGGTGAGTCAAGTACCAGCTATAGAGACGGATGAGCCCAGCTTCGAACTGTCGGAGGTTCATAGGCTTTTGAGAACCGCTGTCAATATCACCAGTGAGGATATTTGTTTAAAGTCGTTATAAAGTTGGTTTTCCTTATATCATGTGTTTTGATGATATAGATGTGCTTTAATCGATACATAGACATGTGTCTGCGTCTTTTAGATTTACGAGTGGTTTATGTGCATCTATCGTGTGGAACTTATTCAATGAACAGATCTTAGGATGGTCGCATGCTACACTATTGGATGTACTATGTACATTTGATTTTTTAACTAGCATGTATTGGTTTTCTATTTACATACACGTGCGTTCATTGTTTCTGTAAAAGAAGATGCTCGGTGGTCATAATGCATACAGCCTGGACAAATAGTGACATGTTTGATATACATATCATTTTTGAAAGTGCATTCACATTTACATATCTTGTCATGTGGATATCAATCCCAACCTACATACAATTGCTTAAGGGGTACCCCCGAGTCATCTTTTTGTGAACCATTGATAATAAGAAACCAGCCATTTTTGGAGGCTCCCTAAGAAACCACCATGTTTGCTCATTTGTGAAGAGAGCCCCACGCCTGTCTCCCAGAGATAAAGCCGAGCGCGAACGCGAAACGCCGGGCATCGCCGCAGGAAGAGATCCTCTTGCGGAAGAAGGCGGAACTCCGATGTGACGTGACGTGACGTGGGAAGTGCTCCAGCCGCCGCCAAGTGAGAGGCATCAAGCAGTGGATAGCCATCGAATGGTTCCATGATGGGTACCGGAACTGGTCAGGGGCACCAGTGGATTGGTTTTAACAGAAGGTGGATGGTTTTAGCTGCTAAATAGCTATAAGAACTATACTGGTTGAGTATGGCTATGTGACAAGCCATAGGGTAACCGTTATAAGTTATAACCCGGAAAAGCGAATGATCAGTTTGCAAATGGAAACTGTTGCTTGACTGGGGGTACCACTAAAGCTTGGCACATACCTGTATGTAAGTTGAACACGCAATCATTTGCCATCAGCCATTCATCGTTGGTTTAAGAATGATGGTTCCAGCCATTTGGGTGTACAATTATGGCTACAACTGGTTCATCCGTAAATCAAAGTGCCCAGTGAGTTATTACCATCCTGGTGACGGACATTTGTGGATGACTATGGTGTTAAACAACGATTCGCGAAAGTGAATGACCAACAATAGTGGTTGATGGGTTGATAATATGGCTATACGGATCCGAACTATACTATAGCTAAGGTGAATTTTTAGCCATATTTGTTGATAATATGGCTTGTCAGGATGTTCACTATAGCCACAAATGGGTAGGTGAACATCCTAGCAAGCCTAATTGCGTCCTTGGGGATGTGAACAGCTGCAGAACCGGTACCCACCGCCATATAATGATCCTAGATCATATGCTGTACCTGGTGTGAATGGTCGAATTTCATATCTATTCGAGGAGGGCGATAGATCTATCCAAGTGGTTGATCACTGACAGAGATCCATGGGTACTGTTGATGGAGGAAATCCTGCACCAGCTGGTTGGTTGCTTACCCTATTATTTATAGCGTTTAAACCATTCCAGGTGGTGCAGGATTTCCTCCATCAACAGTATGTCCGAAGGTTGCTACGATCCGAACGATCTGAACAGTTCAGTAAAGTCAACCGAATTTCATCGGTTCCCTGTTCCTTCGAACCCCCCAGGATCAAGCTGGCCGGTTTAAATTGACGATTATTACCTAGAACCAGTGGATCATGTTTATCCCCAAAATGTCAAGTGATCTGCTATATCAACTCAATTGTTGTTGATTATCCACTTGGGTGTTTCTCAAAATAAGAGACCCCAAATCATCCCTTATGAACCATTTGTGGAAATAAACCAACCATTTTTAAGGTCCCCTATTTGAAGAAACCACTCTTCTTATTGGATAATCAACCCGTTGAGTTTTAGAGAAGCTTCCAATGATCAACCGATTTATTATCTCATAGCCCTACGTAACTCATCACGCGACTGGGGGCGACACCTGTCTTCCATCACGTGGCTGATAGCATCTGTCACCTCCATCCCCTCGTGGGGGCACTCGCCGCATGGTTCGTCACCGGGGTTGGTGAACTGCTACCGGCGTAGCCGGGTGCAACGATCTCGCATTGATGGCTTCACCATGGCTGAACCCCAACCCCAGCTGCACGTCCAGCCGTACCAGTAGTACTTGATCAATATGGTGGTTTCTCAAAATAGGGAGCCCCAAATATGGTTGGTTTATTACTAAAAATGGCTAATAATGGATGATTTCGGGGGTCCCCTATTTTGAGAAACACCCATATTGACCAGTAATGGTTGATCATGGTATTGTCAATCATGGTTCGTACTTGGTTGATCATATTGATAATAGTTGTTACATTGATCAACCAAGTATTAACCATTTTTGACAATACCATACCATGATCAACCATTATCGATGATATGATCATCCATTGTTGACCAGTATCACGTATGTTTGCATCCATGTTTAAGCATCTTTCATTGTACATCAGCCACTATCATCATATCCATCAATCATAATCAATCATGGTCTATCATGTATTATGATCATACATCATGAACCACTACTTGGATGTGCAGCTGGGGTTACAATCATGGTTATAAGTTGTAAGCCCTATGTCTAGTTGCTTATATCCCCTATATTCATGGTTAGTTCCAAAGTACGACCCCTGGGGATGCACACCATGAATCACTATTGACCATTATATCAATCTTCATCCATTACTAGCCCCAGCACAAGTGACGGCACCCTGACAAGACCGCCCACCCGTCAGGAAGAACTGGCCAACGGCTATGAAAAGGACCTGCCCTTGGTTCAGTGAACGTGAGAAAGATGTTTGGATGATCGTACATGTACATGTTGGTGGTTTTAAACATGTTTTTAAGGGGGGTTATAGTGGCTAATAATATCTAATAACAGGGGAGCATGAACGACAAGGATGGTTTAAACAACTACTGGCTGCTGGTTTTGAACAGTTTTTCCCCAATGGTTTGGGAAGGTTGGTGGATGCTGCGTTGACTCTTTACAACCGAGAAAAAGGAAGGTTGGTTGATTGACGCATATTTCTCAGACAGGTTGAAACCCCCACTCAGAGCATTTGTTGACGGACATTGGCGGTTCACTACTCAAGTTGATCACCATGAAGGGATATATAGAGAGGATACTACAAGCAATAATTGTTGCTGGATTCGGGGAAGTGTCATGACACCAGCCATGAACCGAAAGCGATGGCTAGTAGCGAATCCATCCCAACATAGTAATTTGGTCAAGGCTTTGGGGTTTTGATCAGCAGGGGTACACGGTACCCATGGTGATGGACCAGCTAGTTTCACAAAGGTTGATGATAATGGTCGCCAATGATGGTTGGTATTAGATGTACCATTAGATATTGATGGGTCAGATGGATAGTGGATGGTTGTGGATCTTGTGTTGTTGGTTTAGTGCTGGATGCTTGGATGCAACATGGGCAATGAACAAACGGACCAACCGAGGAGTGGAAGGGCAATTGGACCTTACGTTCATCGCAAACGTTCCCAAACGTAGTATTCTGGGTCGAAGAATCCACGGGGAGGCCAGAAGCCGTTAAGTTCTGGTGCTGTGAGAAGACGGGAAGGCCAGACGTTGCAATCCGGATTCAAGGGAATGGTGGACAGGGCTTTCAGAACTCTCTCACCGAGCGCTGGAGTGGGTGGAGGTGGTGCTCGACCGTGGCGGAAGCAGGAAACAGATGGGAGAGCCTTGGGGCGGGCACTTTCGCCCCAGAGGTACCATTGACCAGCGATACGCCAAGTTTTCCACCATTCCAACATTGCATACAGTACACCATATTTTTTTTACCATACTATCAGTTTATTGATATATGTCCTAAAATGATTTTATTTTTGCTTTTGAGAGTCGCAAGATATCTCGTCTTGTCATTCACCATCACCAACCATGCCAACAACCAGCTTTGCTATTTTGGGAAATCCCATACATCCTACTAGTTGACCCCCCACCATGACGATATATGGCAGCCCCAGGACATCAAGTTGATGCTGAAGAAGCAGAAGGAGAAAGACCAAGCCGCCAACGACCGCAAGGCCAAGGCTGCTGTGAGTCGGAACGCCCAGCCGTAGCGCGGCTGTCAGGGTGGATGATTCAACGATTCGATTGCCTTTGGCAGCTGCCACCACTTATTGGCTATGTTTTGTTTGCGGTTCTGGCGAGTCCGCATTCATGGGTTGCTGTTGAAACTGCTGGGATAGGGGTTATTACAACAGATCGTGGGAAATGTTTGATTGGCGACGAGTGGAGGATTTCCCAATTTTTTACTCAGCATGCGAGACCGGGAGCCACCGATTGTTGTTTTGCCATTTGGAGTTGAGATCCTAGAATGGAGCTGCCGACCAACAGCGATAAAGGTAACCAACAAGGATTGACCATCACCAAGCATCGCTAAGCTGAGTGTGACTGACAAGTATCCATCCTACATCCATCCCTATTCACCACCACCAACCCATCACAAAGCTTGAAAGCGTTATCCCTCCGCGCTGCGTCACCGAGGTCAGTTGATTGGCGCCACCTTGTCCGTGTGCTGGCTACAATGGCGGAACTTCACCAAGGTGCAAGGGACCGCGGGGGAAAACGGGGAGGTGCAACAGGGGATACCACCGCAACCACCTCATGGGCGGAATCACAGTGAAGCATTGCGCATCGGGGTTTGCCAATAAGTTGGTTTGTAGAAGGTGGTAATGACGGCCAAAACCATGTTTTGTAATGTTTCGTATACAGTATATACCTTTCAACTATGGTTATGGGATGGAGTGAATGATAAATGGGGTAGTTGCGAATGATGGCTTATCGGATAATGGATATTGTTTTTGGATATGGTTGATAGACGTTGATAGAAAATACAGATATACCATGATATACCTATCAATGAGGCAGTTCAAGGCTAGCAAACGGTGAAAGTCAAATAACTATAGGCCATGGTTCATTATAAATGGCAAACGTTTGTCATCATTGATGGTAAATGGTGTTGGGTAAATGGTACTTATCATTGGATTTACCGTTGGTGCCCATTGGTCTTACATTGACAAAAAGGCCGGATAATATGTTTTGAAAATCTTTGCTGCATAATGATTGATCATGACCAAAAATGTTGAATAGTTGGTTGAAAAATCTAGTGGTACTATGGATCAATTTTGTTACGTTAGTAATACTGCGAATCATTTGCAAACTCTATTGACTATCATCACAGTACTATCATTAGTGGTAGTCATTATTCATCATTAGTCTTACGAATCATTTGCCGACTGACTACTACCAATAATGATCAATAGCATCACTACTGTTACTACCATTAGATCTATTGGTAGTCACTATTGGTGGTCATG
Source organism: Symbiodinium kawagutii (assembly GCA_009767595.1). NCBI lineage: Eukaryota > Dinophyceae > Suessiales > Symbiodiniaceae > Symbiodinium > Symbiodinium kawagutii. The sequence goes on along the minus strand of VSDK01010372.1, from coordinate 179,417 downwards.
ATTGCTTCGAACAATAATCACTACTATATTGACTATCACAAGTTCGGAGATCGTGCACCCCCAAAACCATCCCTGGTAGAAGGCTGGTGCTGAGTTTCCCCGCCACTTCGCCACCAATGGCTGTCAACTGATTCATACGCCATGCTGTGCAACGAGCTTTGACCTTGTCAACCCTCACAGTGTCAGAATCAATGGGTTTTGTCCATATATTCCTTGGTAAGTGACCAGAAAGTGCAACCATTGAATTGGACCCCAAGGATAACAATGTCCTAATTCTTGGTCGCAAAGCCATACTTAAACCGCTTCTGTATCCAGGGCTGGTAAGGGGTATACTTGACTGATCTTCACTGTACATAGCCCTAAACATTGCAAGTGTTCAGATCCACAAAGTGGCTATCAGAGAATGGTTGCTGGATGATTCATGATGGTTGATTATCGATAAGTCTATCCCTACTAAAAGTTTGATCAAAAGTCACCCAGTATTCACCGTATCATGCCCACCCTCGACTTGATTCTACGCAAAAAATGTAAGGAGTCTGAAATGCCAATGGTTATACTAGTGCTTCGACTGTCCCATGGTTCGCAAGGGTTAGAATGGGTTACAACCATCCAATACCATTGGTATTCTTCAATTGATGCATGCTAGGGTTATTTGTACAGTAAAAACTGGAAAGACTGAAATCCATCAGTATACCAGTGGCTACACCAACAGATGCGTACATTATGTAAAATCATAGTAGAGCATGTTCATGGTCGATCAGTCAATATCCTAAGCCAAGGTCTACCAGTCTTATGGCATAGTATATAGGTTGTTATCAAAGGAAGAACGTATGATATCGAGAGTTTTACTATCAACGTCCCAGTCTTTACGGTGTGGGGTTTACGAAGTTATGTTGCTTCAGTATCAGCTTAGTCATTATTCTGATTGATCAGTATCCTAATGGTATACTACAAACAATATTCTATTTGATTCGTTGTTGAATTTGTCCAATGCAATACTAATCAGTACAATGAGTTTATACGTTACATATTCTAGTTTGGTATACTGTTTGTACATTTGGGTATATTCAATGCCCCAATAGTAAGTCTACAAATGATTCACCATTATTAACCATTAGTTATTAACGTAACTATCATTAATCATGATGAACCATTATTAATTAGCCATTATAAATCGTGATAATTATTGATTATTAATCACAATAACCATTATTAATTGATATTATTTATTAATTGACCTTTATTAACAATGTTCCACCACACAAATGTTAGGACTGTGTGCGGCAACGATGGTCCATCGTCGCCAGGAATCCTTGCAAGAGAAACGTGAGGCGCTGGTGGCACCGTTGTGGCTTCCAGTGGCTCCATGAACGGCTGCGGTTTTGTCTAAGCGATCCGTTGCAGAGTGATGCCCTTCAGTTGTTGGCCCTAGGTTGGTTCACCAGGAAAAATGATGGTAAAAAATGATTAATAATGGTTGATTCTGCTTGATTACGGGGTTTATCACTGGTTGAGTTAGCTTCGTTCACGAGGGTAACTACCAGTTGTAGAAGTTATAGCTATACTTAGGTGGCTTATGAACGAATTTATGACCAGGGGGTGCCACTCTGTGTTGCCGTTGGTTATTACCATTCGAACATGTTGCGAGGCTTGTAACAACGCTATGGCCTATGATTATGACAATGTGCGTTTGCAAAGTCATTGGCAAAGGATCGGAAGCTAAGAAGAACTGACTGGAAAATAACCTGATACTGATCTATGATCTGATTCATAATCCGGAGACAGTAACATAAGTGGAAATAGATCGGGAAACAAATGAAAATTGATGTTAATCAAGCTTCAACCTGAAATTGACAGGTGATGGGTTTCTATGATATGCTACGTTCATTCCACATATTCAAGGTGTTTTCGTGCCAACATCTCAGATCGAAAGATGTAGCCCAGAAATGCTTTCTGCTATGAACCACCTAAGACGGGGTATTGACCAAAGTCACTTATCATGATTAGGTTTGTGACTAGGAAGTATACGTCAGTGATGATAACGAACAGTACAGTATGTTGTTTAATATTTAACGGTTTAACAGAGTCACAATTAAACACAATGTACCATTATAGTTAACAGTACATGGTGGATAATCACTAGTGTACCGTTGATGACACAATGGTGAACATCGTGATGTTCAACCAATCACTCGTATTCACAATGGTGACCATAGGTCCAGGTGCTTCTTGATCATCTCAGCCCGGGTGCGTGGGTCTTTCCATGGCGAATCATGGTGGCTGTAGTGCCTCCGAAACAAAAAGGTATGTTGCTGCAAAGTGGAACAGACATTGGTGGTTGATGGATGTTAACATCAGTAGCGGTTCAATCATGGGCGTTATGACAATGGTTGTACTGACAGAACAATACTGATTGGGCTCATCATGGCTGCGAGGAATAGTGCTGACTGTTGGTGAGCAAGGGTCGGCGCTTAATCCTGATTGATCATTAATTATGAACTTATTGTTTATCTTTTTGCCAATTGTAGAATGATCATATATAACCAACAAACATCATTTAAGCTTATACCATATACCAGCGTGATCATGAAATACCTATAGTAGAATGACCCACCAACACTAGAACTATTAGCGCATGGTTGACAGCAATGGTGGATGGTTGTCATGGTGGGAGATCCATGGTACAGTGAGGCTATCAATTGGGTCACGGCAGCACGGCAGCTGGTTGATGATGGTTACTTGTCCTGTTAAATCTTTGATTCATTCAGCTGATGAATGGTTGATGAGTATGGTTACTAGCAGATATGGTTGTGTGTGAATAATGATTGATAAACTAGCTATAAGAGACACAGTGTGTGAATAATGCTCCTCATAATTCTTTGTGAGGAGAGTGGCATCAATAGGCACTTTCCACCCGCTTATTCAGCATGACAAGTGGCAAAGCCATCACAGCTTCGCCGCTGGTAAGTTCATCCGCTGTTGCTGAGGCAAGCAGTGGGGATATCTGGGTCATTTCCATGGGATTTTATTTTTATTGCATTAAAAAAGTTGCTTCATTCAGAATATTTGATCGACAGCCCATGTTCAAAAAAGCTTCGCGAGTCCTGCGATACGAGAAGTCCTGTTGGTCCGTCAAGAAATCGTGCCAACAGACACTTGTCGCGCGATGAATATACAAAGGACTTGTCGATAGACACTTGTCTATCGGATACATCGAACAAATAGAAACACTGTCGAATTCTGTCCTCTACTAGACTTTTTGAATTTATAGGATACTTGTTTCAAATAGATCCTACATTGCCTTGTCCAATTCCTTCAGCAAGGGCGAGAAGGCAGGCCCCTGCCGTGATCCGTTGCAGCAACCAGGCCGAGATGCGTCAGCAACTCCAAGAGGACCGGGGGTCGCTGTTGCGGTGCCATGGTGTCGCAGTGGCGTGTTGGATCAATATGGCTATGGGTCAATATATACCAACTATATGGCTATGGTGGTTCACTAGTGGTTAGTGATAGGGGATAATAACCGACAAAAGTAGTGGATAAATCAACTATATATGGCTATGGGTCAAGCACTTAACCAACCAACTCATGGGGGATTTCCACCAACAACAATGGAAAACAAATGGTTAATGATGGGGGAACCAGGGGTACAGGGTTTGACCCACGGCCATATATGTGTATTAGCTAGTGATTACTATATGGGTGTTTCTCAAAATACGGAGCCCAAAAAATCTTGGGTTTATTGCTATCAATGGTTAACATGGGATGATTTACGGAGTCCCCTATTTTGAGAAACCACCATATGGTATTCTAACTAATCAGGGGAAAATAGGTAGTGAGTGTAACCCCTAGGGGACAACCATCAACTAATATAGCAACTTACCAGTGTTTGATAGAGCCAATAGTTGACCTTACCACCAACCAGTAGTGGTTATTACCACTATTGATAGAGCCAATATTGTCTAATGAGCCACTACTGGTTGGTGTCTATAACCACTACTGGTTGGTGGCTATTAGGGGATAAGAGCCACCAACCAGTAGTGGTTAATTGACGTTAGGCGAGCTGTGTCAACATTAACCATCAAGTTTAATTAACATCGAGTTCTTAACCATCATCAGCCGCACATCAGTTACTTGTCGACTCATTGCATTCGGCGCTGACCTGAACTCCCAGGCCCCGCCACTTCCCAGGTCGTGGATGGTCTCACCTGATGAACACCGAGACCCCTGGTGGGCTGGACAGGAAACAGCTCTTCACTTTGCCTCAGGACGAGGACACCTCCACACAGTCCACCTGCTGATCACGTACAAAGCTCATCTCAATGTGCTAGATGGGCGAGGTCGCAGCTGGCTCCAAGTTGCGACTGGCTCAGTCTCAGTTGCCAGACCCGGCAGTGTAAAAAACTACCAGGGCACTATCACATTTGTGTGCCGTGCCTGCGGATAAAGTGTCAGGATCCAGACCTGACGCTTCGCCTCATTTGGCGAGGCTCAGCTACCAGGTGTCCATACAAATGCTTGGACTGTTATGACACAGGCCGCCTCTCCAACTGCAGTATACAAGGTGCTCATGACTGCACCACCTGCATCTGTGATACCTGCGCTTTAGAGCATCCCAGCAGTATTCCTATACTGGGGATCATAGCGGATGATAGGGGATAATAGCCATAGTGTTTGATTGGAATGATAGTGGCCATTTAACCATCACTTGGGCTGAAAACTGCTGGTTAAAACAACCATATGTTGGTTGATCAATTTTTATTTGGGAGGCATACCTGGTTATATCAACCACCTACATGAGTTTATTGGGGGGTAATAGCCAACAATTGTATAGGGAATAATAGCTGGCAAATGATGGCACACCAGGGCTACAGGGTGAACTCACCCAGAGCCAACTAGTCAAGCAGTAGGCTATTGCCATAAATGATGATAGACAATGGTCAACTATGGCCGTGCTAGATAATGATATTGATACTGATGGCTACATAAACGCGAATATCAAGTTGATACTGGCCAACATGACTTGTTAGAACTTACCATTCTTGGGTGTTTTGGGAAATGGATTGGTGATTCCTAACGATGCAGTGGTTGAACAAACCATAACTACGGTATGGGCCAACAATTGTGAGCGATGCTGGACGATTCCATTGGGAAGTACAACTCACTACTTCTATGTTCATAATCCTTTTGCCATCATCAAACCCCTTCTCTAGCAGCATGTCCCCCTTAGAATTGGGACAGACAGCTCGAGCAGAACCACGGGTGGATGCGACAGATCCCAATGATAACATCCAGAGCTATCGGTCGGCAGGTCCACTGAACTATAAATTCACAGCCACCATCAGTGCATCATACTTTGGCAAGGGATTTTCTCAAGGAGTACTTACAAGGCATTGTATTTGGATAGCATGGGATAACAAATGGCTTTGATCAAACATACAGCGTTACAGTAGCATAGCTGGCTGGTTTATGGTCCCCAAGCCGGGAGGGTACTGACCAGCGACCAGTCAGATGCCACCATGCTACGTCGCAGTAAACCCCGGGGTCAACACATCCAACCAAGTCACCTCGAAGCCCTGGATGGTCGATCCGCACTAGGTCTCATGGCTGGGCGAGTTCACCGAGCGCCGGTAGCAGTTCACCAGCCACTAACCATGGCGACTCACGTTACCAGTGATGCGTTCACGTGCCCCGGTGAGGCTAGGCGCAGCCAACCACCATTCCCCACCACAGGAGTTGAAGCAGCAGAAGCGCGAAGCCGAAAAGCTCAACGCACCTCTGCTCACTGCATCCCACGGCTGGTGAGGGTAACCGACCGGGGATTGTAACTAGCATTGTTGTGGGTTGGCTCATTAGTATAAATGGCTGATATTGGATTAATTGGGGGAAATGTGCGTGAGCCATTTTTTTTGGTTATAGACTGCTTCTAGAAAATGGAAGTGCCCCCAAATCAGCCAATATTAGCATTGGATGATTTGGGGGAAAAGTTTGTGAGTCCTTTTTTTTGGTTATAGACTGTTTCTAGAAAATGGGGGTGCCCCAAAATCAGCCAATATTAGCCATTCATAGCAATAAACCAATTATTTGTGGGTTTATGACGGGCTGAAGTAGCCATGGATAATTGGGTGTTTGTTTTGTAGCCATTGTTGGCTTGAACATGTGAGGGGGTGATCATAGATAAATGATCTTAGGATATCCGCAGTCTAATACTTGATAAACAGCCTCATGACAGAGGTTGGCTGTAGTCATCTCATGGCTGATTAATGGCCAAGAATAAAGTAGGACTGTATAGGAGAAAAGTTGATTGACTATCAACTATTTTCAGTGTTGATTCGATTGGAGTAACATTCCAGGTGGTCGAAGCATATTTTCCTGCTCCAGCTGTCAAGCTGAACCTCCCTCCAAATATATGGTAATCAGCGATGGTAAAACCAGCTCTGGTCCAAAAACTCGTAAATAGGAGCACTAGTAACCCCGCCAGTAGTAGTAGTAGTAGTAGTAGTAGTAGTAGTAGTAGTAGTAGTAGTAGTAGTAGTAGTAGTAGTAGTAGTAGTAGCAGTAGTAGTAGTAGTAGGAGTAGTAGTAGTAGTAGTAGTAGCCATTTCAGTACTAGTA